>JAPYZD010001837.1:0-28072 GCA_030522725.1 Ichneumoninae sp. B BG-2022a
TATTATGCAAAATTAATCTTTTGAGTACCTTTAATATGCATGAATTTTTTCAGATTTTTATACAATCGAGAAGTGTTCTCAAACTTATGTGAAATGAGCCGTAAGCGACAAACTCTTCACGTTTTTCAAAGCGTTTTTCATATAACTCAAAATCTACTGGGCCAAACGTTTTGAAATATTGCACAGTACTTCTTCACATAATTCACCAGGTATTCTCGAGAGCGTTTTTGATTTTTTTAAATAATTACTAATTTTTCAACAACAAATAACCCGATTTTTTAACGACATTCGGTTTTTTGGCTCCCAAGTGCTACGAAAAATTGAAAAATCGAAAAAAAAATCCTGTCGTCATTACCTCGAGAAACATCTCCTTTAACAAATGCATTTTGATTTTTTTGTTTCACATGATTCTGTTCCGAGTTATGATGAACACCGCAAATCAACTTTTTTTCGAAGCGCCTCCGGAGATTCATTGTTACTCGCTCAATTTTGAACATTTTGCAATGAAAATTTAGGAAAATGTTGTTCAAATGTTACATTATATGGAAATTTACTGAATAAACGAACACTATCTGTATCGCCAAAAAAAATCTTAAAAACATGCCTTTTTTCACCGAATTAATCTTACCCCGCGCTTAAGGATTGAACGGAAGTTTTGTGAACTTCGCATAAATTCGGTACTTTTTTTGTAATCAAGGTGTTTGAGTTTACTCTTACTTAAGGTTATAATGAATGAAAGAAAAACAAAACGATCATCGTTAGAATTATTTTTATTTTATTTTGTTTATAAAGCACCTATGAAGATCAAGTGACCTTTCTATTCATTTTGAAATTGGGTAACTCGAAGAAGCCAACGGGACGTTGGCTTCTTCGAGTTACCCAATTTCCTAATTATTCGATTTTGAAAAAGTAAAGATTTTTAAGGCAAAACGTTAAACAAATTTCTGTGTTATACTAAAAAAAATCCTTTTTCTTAAGATTCTCATTAACTAACTGGAAAAAGTTACCGGTTGACATTTTTCAATTTTTTTAAAGAGCCGTTTCTGCAGATAAGATATTTTAACCACATAAAAACCGCACGTAAAGTCTCTACAGCACCTGCAGAGATAAAATTACCTACTCCATTTATTTTGTCACCGATGCGGTATTAACAAAGTCAAAGCAGGACATAATTTTGTCAATGTTTCCTGGAACACAGACACTGCGCCGCCTAACCCGAATTACCCGCTCCTCCCTCCGAAAAGAGGACTGAGAAAGCCAGGAGTGTAAAGGAAAAAAAATTCCGATTCTGTAAGGCGAAACTTAAAAAAATTTCTGTGTTATATATTTTTTTTAAATATCCTTTTTCTTAATATTCTTATTAACGAACTGGAAAAAGTTAACGATTGACACTTTTCAATTTTTTTTAAGATCCATTTCTGCAGATAAGATATTTCAACCACATAAAGTCTCTATAGCACCTACAGAGATAAAATTATCTGCTCCATTTATTTTGTCACTGACGCGGTATTAACAAAGTCAAAGCTGGACATAATTTTGTCAATCTTTCCTAGAACGGAAACACCGCGCCGTCTGACCCGAATTACCCGCTCCTCCCTCCGAAAAGAGGACTACTAAGAAAGCCAGGAGTGTAAAGGGAAAAAAAAAAGTGACCGTAAGGTACCGGCCCACGTGAGCCAGCACTCAATTCAGATAATGGAATGACTTGATCGTTCTTCACGAGAACGGTTGCAGAGACGACGTGGCGAAGAGTGCCCAGAGGATACAACATCCAGCTGTACGCGAGGGCTCCGGCAATGAGGTCTTGGTTGAAGCCACGATGGGCAAGTGTTGGAATATATACGAGCCGGATTGGATGCTCGAAGCGCGAGAGCGAACGATGATCGAAGTATCGTGTCTCCCGAGTATTTTAGCCTGCGGGGCAGTAGCAGTTGGCAGCGGGCAGCGCGCGCATCTCGTCTCGGGACGATCGATCTGACGCGCATGCGCGATCGATCGATAGATCGTTGCGCGTGTGGACAGAGAGACTCACTCTCACTCTCCCGCGCTCTCACCGGGCATCGATAAAGCAATAACATTCATATTTATCGACCCCGAGCACGCCGCGGAGCCGTCGATCCAAAACGGAGATAATTTTAGCGAATTACACGGCAATCCGATCGAGCCTCGATCCCGATTTCTCCGATCGCGTGAAACATCAACGATTTTCACGAATCGATCGTTTTCGGGGAGTGTTTGTTCGTCCAAGTAGATCGTTCTCCCTCCACAAACGATATCTCGCCGATTCTAGAGTCGGATCCCCACATTACCGACGGGACGATGAGAACAGACTGAGAGAAAATTACATAGTAAACGCAACAATACCGAGTATTTATCATAACAAAATACTTCACAAGGAAAACGTCCACATTTTAGTTACGACAACACTGTAAAAAAAATTGTAAATTTAATGCACCGGGTTGGAAGTTTTTATGCAAAAACTGGTACATTAAATTTAATGTACAATTGTAATGAAAAATTATACTTTTTCATTGATATTAAAGTAAATTATTAAAATTAAAGTATTTTCATAGTAAAATTAAGGAAAACTATTAAAAAAATAAAGTATTCCCAATACACTGAACCCAATTATACATTAAACCCAATACTCTATTCCCAATGTTTTTTCATCACAATTGTACATGACATTTAATATACCAGTTTTTGCATAAAAACTTCCAGTCCGGTACATTAAATTTCATATGTTTTTTTTTACAGTGAATGCCAAAAAATCATGGTTGCATCCATAATTATAGTTCAACGAATTGAATATAAAACTATGAGAAACTATCTGTACAGACGCTGTTATACCCGCATAAATTCGTTTAGCTAGTCCGGGTCCGCGGTCGACCCGCTAGCTCGAATGTTAGGGAATTATCCAGTTGAGGGTTAGAACCTAAAAGAATAACAAATGCACAATCTATTAGAACAAGGTCGATAATGTTTATTTAGTGATGTTCCCTGTCGTTTATAAGAACAATGTTTAATACAGTTTGTTTACCAATCGCTTAGTACACTTTGTACGCTTGTCTTCTATGAAAAGAGTTGACCTGTCGTATCCCTTGCTTATCGAATTACGAGCCCTTGCTCAGTTTAGATGTATTATAATCAACTGTAAAAAAATCAGGATTTCCAAAGAGACTTATGAGTGCCTGAGCGCGCTCGCTTATACATGGATAAGGGACGTCAGGCACGTCACCTTAATATTGTTTACAAGTTTATGGTTTACATTATCTTGTTTACGTCCCCGATATTTGGATAAACAAATATCGCCCCTAATTCTCTCCGAATAGAATTTGGAGATGCTCCAATAGAGTAATACGTGACCCAGCAATTACCGAGGCGATGCTCTAATGACCGAGTCGCTGGCGATTCCCTAAATGCTGATACGACCTCGGTGATTTTGTTATTATTTCGCAACGACGTATGCTCGTCGCGTGCCTCTGCATACTTCGATTATTCTGCAATGACGCTGCCGCAATAACCGAGGTACCCGGGGTAGGAAATACTATCCTTTATTTCACTCGGTGCAAAAATGGCAGTTTTGTGCACGCTTTGCGTGCGTAAACTCCCCTTTTCTCACCTTGTGACATAACATTTTTTACGATTCACCGCGAAAAACGTTTTCTTAACTCATAAAATAATTTATTAGACGGGCGCAACGCAAATAAATATCTATTTAATTTCAATAAATATCTATTTAATTAAAATGAATATTTATGTACATCAATTAAAATATTTATTTAAGCCAAATAAATATTTATTTCCGGGTGCCCGTCAAATAAATTATTTCCCTGGCTGCAATCACACGAATTAAGAAAACTTTTATCGCACGAGTATCGTAATGTACTATTTTCTCAGTGCAGCGATTGGTCCACGAGAGAAACTGAGATTTCGCTAGAACGACACGTTTTCTCGTCCAGCGGACAACAGTCAACAAAGGAAGAGTCGAAAGAGACTCGTCTCGTCGTTATAAAAAAATATATATATAAAAATTGAAAAATAAAGAATAGAGAAACAAAAAATTAGCACGGTCCATCGAAAGATCTATAGGGAGGAGGAGTGAAATAATAATAGAGTCTGCGAGCTCGCGAGCGGACTGAGAAATAAAGAAGAGGAGGGAAGAAGAGCGAGGCACAAGAGTCACAATCAGAGGGAGTGAAGGTCCCAGTGGGGAGGTTCTCTCGGCTCTCGGTCGCCGTCCCGTCTCTCTTCAACCCGTGCCCTTTTGCCCGGACCGAGAGCGTTCGGGCTCGCGCGAGAGGCCTCACGAAAAAAAAACACGGCGTGGCGATGGCGGACGGCCCAACGATCTAACCCGTCTTAACTACATAACTACATCTTTCTTCTACGTCCCCCCCCCCTTTGCCCCCCGCCCCACCCCTCGCCGCTCGCGCAGCTCCTTCTCGCGAGAATCTCTTCCTCTCCTCCCTTTCTTCGCCGCCCTTCATCTTCTTCTTTTATTTATTTTCATCCTCCTCCTTTTCTTCTTCTCGTTCCGTCCTGCTCCCTCTCACGGTCAAGCTGTGTATCTCATTCGCCCGAACGTTCGTCCTTTCCCTCTCTCGCCCACGAAGTTATCTGTACAGCGAGGAAGCAGAAGCACCGCGAACCTCTCTTCTACGCTGTGTGAGACGCGCCGCGCGGCGGCTTCGTAAAAAAGGCGGCCCTAAAAGAACTTCATATTTTTTATGCTCTGACAGCGTCTTGGGTGGTCCAAAATGGCCGCCAATGATATAATATAGTGCTCTCGACGGCCCGGGCTCTCCGCACTCGGAACCCCCGACAACCACGTGCAGAGACGCTTATAACCCTTTTCCTTGTATATGTACGCGGTCCGTGCCGTACGGATCTCCGCGGCGCACACGAGCGCGAATGTTATACGCGTTCGTACAACCTTGACTGATTTTATGTATCTGTGTAAGTCATACACGGCGCGCGGAGCATCTATGGGGAATTTCGTTCTTAATTTTAACCCTCCATCGGTAAATTCATCTTAATTCGTTCGCAGGAAAAGTCGCGAATCTATTTTCGTAGTTTCTTTATTTATACAATAAATGAATGTAATCTGTAATTGTTTATTCAATTTATTTATTTATTTGAATTTATTTATTTAGTTTAAATTAATTTTATTTGAAGTTAGTTAACTTTTTGTTCTTGTTGTTGCAATGAACAATCGTTCGTTAACGTGTATCGAAACATAAAAATTATTCTTAACGCATCGATCTAAGTGGACCTTTCAAGTTTCAACGATTTATGGAATTTTTAATTCGTCCCTTTCTCTTTCGCCTCCTTACACGAAACGCCCCATAGATGCTTGTACCAGAGTACAAGAGGCAGAGTACTCGCAGCCCTCGCTCGCATAAAGTAAATCGAGCTTTTATTTTTGTAATTTTTTTCTTCTCTCCATCCAACCCGAGCACGCTACAAGGGACCTCCTAACGGAGAGCCCTCTGCAGCCATAGCGGGTTGAATCGTGGTGCGTAATAGTGTACGATATGTACACTAGTCAAATATCCCACGTACCGCAGAGCTCATAATAATACTGCCATACGCATTACAATGATAATTTATCCTGTCCCATCTACTGCCACGTGTACTCGGCTTTAGCATTTATTTCAGCTGGACCAGTTTGGTAGACGAGATTTCACGAATTAATTTTACCCCACACTGTGGATACATATATGTGATATATATAAATATATACATACATTATCCACACAAATGTTTTAGCTGCTGCCATCTGTAATAAAGCTTATGCGCATGCGCGCGTTCGCGCGGGGGTGGCAACACTTAACAGTTGACGTTTAATAATAAACACGAGAAAGTATACAAGAGCACAATGCGTAACCCACGCTACAAGTGTCATGCTTCTCGTCGTCCACGGGCTGTGCATATTTGTCTGCCTGCTTGCTATCCGCACACGAGTCTCAAACATAATGCGAACTAACCTGCGTATATTGCACAAGTACTCGGGTTATCCCAACTTATCCGACAGCGAACGTTTGCGCTAAGGTGAATTCCACTCTCGTAATAATCCGAGGCTTCCCGACGACGACAAATCCCCCCCGGGCGACAGGCTAATTGCCCCGCCGAAGACTACGACACTTTCCACTGACGCGTAAAATGTTGCAGGGAGAGCTTAGGCACGCCGGGCAAATCTGTGTGCGCCCATACCGCGCGCGTGCTGTCTCGGCGAGCTATTATATGCTCAACCGCACAGTGCACACGTACACGTATCGTTAACAGTAGACTCGACGTATTAATCTAGGATCGGTAGCCGTTAGAGAGGCGTAGAATAATTCGCCGCGCGGCAGCCACAACAGCTGCTCGAAGCCAAGCCACTGCCTAGAGTACTACCAGCGCCGCGACGGATGTGCGCCTTACTAATCACTACCGGAAACTTAATGAGCGGACTTTGAGGATTCGGTAGCTCGATGGCGACGATCGAACTTATGTGCGCCCGTCTCGACTGATCAATATAGTGAGACTTTATCGATTATTCTCGTTACTCTGAGATCAAAGAGCTCGAATCTGATCGTTCCGAGATGGGACGATGTGCAGTAGCGTTTTATGAACGAGATGGAGGTTAGTTTAGCACTTCGCCCTAGTGGAACTGGTACAACCACGGATTCGGGGTTGCATCGTAGTCGCAGTCGCACTAGGGTTGACTAGACATGCATCCACGAGTTGCAATGACTATGACGAGACTCCGGGCATACTGAAATGAGACTGATAGCTTTGTACAAACTTTTAACCTTTAAGGAACTCTGTTTTGATGGATTCGAGTAATCCCCATGCAACTGAAAATCAAATAAATAGACAATACAACGATGATTGCAAGGGTTACAGAAAAACGACGCCAAAATAAAGGTTATCTACGAGTCTATAGCAAGTTAAAATTTTGAACATTGTGCGTTAGTCTATTGAAGTCTGCCGATGGTCACCTCAGTTCCGTTAGGGCGATGAAACGTTGGAGATTCTTTAGACTGCGGTTATATATTTTTTAATTCATCGACGGGTATCTGAGATTAATTCTTCGTTTTTTAATTCCGCGAAGTTAATGCGCCGCTTTTAATTTTGAAAAGTACTAAAAGTAAAAGTTGGTGCGCGGACGGGAGGATTCTATTTGGACGGGGTCGTAGCGAATCGGGATTCTCTCGTCCAAATGACCTTGGTGCCTGTTTTTCGTAAATTTGCGTTTCGTTACGCGCAGCAGTGTTCCACAGCCCGAAGAATGCGATCCTTTTTCCATGCGCGAGGAAAGCCATACCCGGTAGGTATAAATATTGGGTCTACCTATGGTTAACGTGTACCTCGCTCCCTGGAGGCCTCGAAGGTAGACGCTATAGGTGTGCCTAATTATATACCGAGCACCAATTTTGTGAAAGCATCGACGAGCATCCTTTTTCGGGCTTACCCACAAACGAAGCTGGGGAAGCCGCAACAATGCCACGAGATCTTAAATATTGTGACGTTTGGGCGTTAGTTGCGGGACCGTGAATTTCGAAGGAAAAGTGGCTCGATAAATGTTTCGAAGGGAAAAGCATAACGAAACGGGGAATGCGGACGAGCTCCAAGGGCGAGCGGGGAGAAGAAGCGAACGAACAGAATGGCTCATCCGAAATAAATATACTCGAAAGCGGGAACGGACGTCGTTCGAGAAACCCCTAATAGACCGAGATACTCCCGATGGAAAAGGCCGATCTACGCGATCTACGCGTTTCCGTACATAAATGAATATTTTAAAAATAGACGCGAGGGAAGGGACGAAAAGCAAATGGGAATAGAATTGTGGAAAGCCGTCGAGCGATTGTTTTTTTTCTGTAGGCTGTAAGTTACTTTAATGGGTATAGAGCGCCGATTAGAGCAGATAACACTTGAGAGAACAGACAACGGGCGGCAACCGAGCAACGCTGATGAAGTCAGGTGTTTGTCAGTCCGGAGGAGAGCCATAAACAACGGTAATTCCACAGGAGCGCCCGTCTGCGGAAGACAGAATTTTTGCATCCCGACTTTTAATTCCTTTCCGCTTCTGTTCGGAACTATATTTTTTCTTGCTAAAATATTTAACTGAAATACAAATAACAAAAAATTTATAATGGTATAATATTGCTATTGATACTTAATGTAAGATATCGAGAATCATAAATTAATTTTTGTCCCTTTTACTGTAAGTATTAACAAAAACAGGACGGTAAGAGTTCGTCTCGTACACATAGGGGCAACGTTTGCTAAAATATGCTTATTCATATTAAGTTTAAGATATTGAGAATCATAAATGAATTTTTGTCCCTTTTACTCTAAGTAATAAAAAAAGCAGGGTAGTGAGCGGTCGGCTCGTACAAATAGCAATGATATTTGCAAAAAACTTGTTACCGACGTTAAGTTTAAAATATTGAGAATCATAAATTAATCATTGTCCCTTGTACTCTAATAACAATAACAAAACCAGGACGGTGGGAGCTCGGCTCGTATAGATAACAACACGGTCCAATATTGAGAAACTAACTATAGCAAATACGAGAAATCACGGAGTGAACGAAATTGCTTGAATTACTGCAGTAATATAACTCAAGAAAGATAAATAATTTTTTTTCTTCGCCTTCCGAGGATAGGCGCACAAGACGGAAGATAAAAAAAATGTCGGAATAACCGAGACGGTTTCGCGGTTCGACGATTCGCAGAGCTACCATTTGCGGCAATTTTGCTAATTTTCTCTCGTCGGCGCCTGGAAGCCGCGTTTCGTTTCGGATATTTTACGAGCGCGTTCGAGGCATCGCTCGCTTTGCTTAACAATAACACTCTGTACACGAGAGGGGCGTGCGTTTATCCCCAACGCACGGTTTCGCCGTTTCGCGCTCCGTGGAAATCCGTGAACGGACAAGAGAAAGGGAACCAATTCGACAAATTTTGGGACGGCAAGATTCGTAGTTTCTCACCATTGTTCGGATGGCCGGAAGCCAGAAAAGCCGCCGGAAACCGAGAGAAATAATTGACAAAGTCATCCATATAAAAAAAACTGCCGTGGCGAAAGATGAGGCGAAGAAATTTCAACTAAACCGGTCTCAAAGATGGCCGTGAGACCTACACGCCTACCGAGAATCCTCTAGCCCCCTCCCCTGCGCATATTGGCTCAACTTAAGCGGCACGGTTTTTTTTTCGTCTCATCGCCGCTATTCTGCGAGACATATTAATTTATAGCGGTAGAATTAGGACGGTGCGGTCCATCGAGCTACAAGCATCTATATCCTCCCTGCCACGTAAGTCGATATATAGCTCTTACGGAGAATAGTTTCGAAATAACTTTTACACCCCAGTAGATAGTCTTTTCATTTACTTCATTTATAAGAAAGGAGTAAATAAGTAAATATAAGTATACATTTAAGTTATACGTAAATGTATATTTGTATTTATTTATCGAAAGTTGTATTTATTTGATATTATTATTATTATTATTATTAATGTTTACAGAATTTAAGGTTCCACTTACAGATCTGCTTCTATATAATATAAGATCACATAAAAATATAAGTATCAATTTGGTTTTTAAATTGGTTCAAAGTCTCTGCTTCTACTGCTCTTTCCAGTAGCGCGTTTGGGAAAATATTAACATTCTAGAATGTGTGCAAACAAAATATATATCGGTTTGATTAGAAATATAGGCGTCGTTGATATTTAGTTATAAGATAAAAGTGATATAGAATTAAGGTGGAAAAATGAAAAGAAGAATTAAAAATGTTTTTGTACTGGTTAAATAGCATATTTTTGTAGTGTCAGGTCTTGGCCTAAGTTACACGTAAAAGAAAAAAATAGTGTAAAGGAAAAATCCGTTTAATAAACAAACAAATACATGTATATATTGTAAGGTATTCGCGGAATGAAAAGACTCTGCGTAGTATAAAATGAACAATATGCGAAATGTTTATTATCTCAAACGATATTTCGTAAAATCACGTAACCGTCTGTCCGTCAGTTCGTGTCAAAGTCCCGAAACAGACTGACTGTCAAATCTACGATTGCTGTGAAGTCGATCGTTTGTTCGTCCGTCAAATGTCCTGCCGTCCGAGCGGTTCTTCATGACCGCTTACCGAGGATAATAATCTATCCTATACCGCGTACGATATTCGTTACAATATATATCATAAAAATAACTAAGAAGACAACAACTATTTTTTATAGCCGTTCGTGTAACCTTAAGTGTAACTATAGTTCATTTAAGTCCTTTTTTATAAATGTAATATACCACATTTACATTTAAGGTTACACATAACAAGGTAATAAAAAATAGTTATAGTCTTCTCAGTTATTTCCATAATGTATAGGTATATATTTTTTTCGTGCATGTCATAGAATATTAATGTTTTCTCAAACAATATCAAAGGCCTTCGATCATCAGTTTAGATCGAATACGTGGTATACGAGATACCTGCGCAACGGCGCATCGTGCGCGAGCGCATGCGCACGCACGCCAAACTCATCAGCGTTAATACGTCCGCTATAGATAAGAGAGCGTTTTCGACACCCGGGTTTCTCGCGCCCGGCGAGCCCGTTACCGGCGTCGCTTTATGGCCCAGTAGAACGACAGAGAAGGGCCGATGTGCATTCACGGGTGCGAGTGGGACGCGCTAGAGGAGAGACCGGGAGAGGATCGCTTATATCTTCTTCGTGCACGCGACATGCTTTCGGTATAATTTTGCCATTAGCCCTACCACACCGCCGGTGCTCTCTCACTCGAGTATATGGATCGCGAGCATAACGCATACCAAAGAGCATCGGGAGTGACGAGGGCCTCCGGTGCTCGAGCTATAACCGAGCGAGGGCGCCCTCGAGCACCTCGGCAGGCGGAGAGGAGGACAGCGAGAGAAGGCGCAAGAGCGATCATAATGATTTCGATGATGATCGTTCCCCTCGTTATTACTCGTTCCACCTCGAGCGAGTATCTTCCTCCTTCGCTCTACACATACTCCATAGGCTCTCTTCCGTTTAGGGAACATCGGCACCGAAGACCGCGGACTCTCCGTTCCTGTGTGTTATTCAATGAGCAACCCCGACTCTGCGCTCTCGACGAGCCCTCCGAGCGCCATTACTCACACCGTTTGCGCCTGCCACATGGCACGACGCGTCAATTTCTCACTCGCTTCACTCCTTTTATTCCTCTCCTCGACGCATCGCCCCGTCGATGCCCGTCAATTAGGAATACACTTAATTTTCTCACTTCCTACATACATGGTAAAAATGAGATACATTTTCTTTTTTTCTTATCGTAACACCCTGGCAACTGGACGGTGAGATTTTCTGGAATTTTTGTACTGAAAAGTACCTTTGTTCGTTACAATTTGTGATGCGTGTTTTTGAGGTGCCACAAGCTGTTCTGAACATAAATATCGCTAAAATTGCACTTTTCTCGATGCACTAGTGATTAAAGAGAAAACTTCTCTAAAGTACCAATTTCGCCATTCTGAACAACACATTATCTAATTTATTTATTATTTTTTTTAGACGATCTTAAAGACGATCTTTTTGTTTTTAAATATTTGTGAAGTATCAATTTTGCGATTCTGGACAAAAGATCATCTATTTCCTTTATTTCATTATATTATATTATTAGAACATGGCATGATAAACACCCGCGCTTGTTTTCTGTTCGGGTGACTGTCCACAGCGAATAAATAAAATGTAAAACGTCGACACGGATACCGGCGCATTGTCCCGAGTGACAAACGACTACTGCGACGCTTGACTAACCGGTATAACAGAGTAAGCCATATAATTAGCTGTCACACATACACACAGTCCAAAAATACAACAAAACACATCATAGAGGATCACACACAACTAATAGCCGTTTTAATAAGAGCGCCATAAGCTCCGGAAAAAAAAACGGGGAAAAAACAATGAAAAAAAAAACAGACAAAATAAACGTCGTTCCGAAGCGTCGTTCCCAACCAGGATCGAAACGTAATTGAGTTTTTTCATGAAAGACCCAAGTAAGAGGATCCAATCAAATCAAAGAAATTCTTTTTCTCATCGGTTACAGCATTCGATAAGTATATTGTTATTATTATTGATACGATTTTCGAATCGATTGTCAGGCTAAAAAATTGCGATACCGAAAGTTCACAAATAAAAAAAAATTACAAATTGCTCTTCAAAGAGTTAAAAGTATAAACAGCCTTCGTCGAGTCGAAGCAGACGACTTTCGTGAAGCGTGACGGGGCGTCACGCAATGGGAGGGCACTTTTTACGGGTCCTTTATGAAGTCGTCGCAAGACCGGAGATCGCCGACGGTTATCCGGTGCCCGGAAGTACGACACACGACTTCAACTCGTCAGCGACTTCGAATCATCCGTACATTTCATTTTTCTATATACATATATATATTTATATATATATCAAGCCCCTTTTCGCCCGTCCGTGACGACTTTGCGTTTTGTTCGTACGTATCCGAATAACGTCTGCAAATGTGTACGCACGAGGCTAAACGGACGTTATCCGATATCGCAGAGGACATACGTCTCCCGGCTGTCGGACAATCGTTATGGAACGATCAAACTCTTCGCCCGACTCTCGTATTATTAAGCAGAGGGCTCGCTTCGGCCGCCACCGTGAAACGAAGCTCGGCTCGAGAGGTCCGTCCACAGCGGAATCGTCTCGTCGCTTTTTACAACCAAAATGCTACATCAGCGCCCCCTCAAGTCTCCCGCGGCAGTTCAGCAAACGCGACCCCGGAGTGAGAGACAGCGGAGGTTCAAGAAAAAGATTCATCATTTCGTATATATGTAGAAGGGCCGAGCGGGACACCTGTGCCCCGATGACACCGGCCATGCACGTCCGAGGACTCTCTCGACTTCTTCATTCTCATCCAGCTAGAGTCGTTCTCGGCTGTACAGAACAACGCTGCTCACTCTTCGCCACGTTCCCCTACCGACACGCGGACGTACATTCGTCGATCGATCATTCGTGTTCGCGCTTCCTTCGTTTGTCAACGTATCTATTATTTATTCTCGATTTATATCCGTGTCTCTGTGCACGACTGTCGAGTCGCCGGAAACAGCCGAGAGAGCCGAGAACGCGGAAAAACTAAACGGGAATTATATCACTTGCACGAAGTGACTCGACATAATTTTTTCAGTCAATTTGTTCAATCGACTTGTACGCTTGTATATTTTATGATAATTTATGGGCTTAAACAGAATTGTCAATGTACGGGTAATACGATACACATGTACGATTGAATCGACTTTTAGGAACGATTGAGCCAAGAATTTCGTGCGTTTAAAATCGAAAGTCTTGACGGAAAGAAATTATCCTAAGTAGCATGAAAAAATTAGGTAACAATAAGTGACCTCATTGAGTTCCGTATGGCCGTCTGGACGGTGTCCGAAAATTCCCAGTCATCCGAAAAGTTCAATTTTGGACGTTGTATAGCTTAGAATTCTACGGGTCCGCTCGAAAAGATAAAAGAAGAAGATAGCTTAGAGTTACCGACCGGACGGACATAAGTAACGCATTTCGATCACTTTTTCATACCAGATGTATTTTTTGCTGTCTGGGATGTAGGCAGGAGGCAGAGACAACGGTTGGAACAACGGAAGACGAGACGAACAGCGCCGGAAAAGTCGGCGCCGAAAATTGGGTTATGTACTCACCAAATGTTTTGTGACAACTGAAATACCGAAAGTGTTCCATGAATCAGACGACCTGTTCTCGCTCGATCCATCACAACGAAGAACTTCATGTGGAATGAAGCTGAAAAACTCGAAAAACACGCACAACACTCAACGAGCTCCCGCAAGGGCAGCCATTTTGAACTAGGTGACTGCAACACGGGAACGCCGACCGGTTAGCGGCGGTCTACGACTCTACGAGAATTGCGCTGATTGGACCATTGAAAATTCCGTACCGATAATCGCTGCAGTCTTGTTTTAGCACTTTTGTGCTTTAACAAAATGTCCAAAATTTTATTGAAACTAAGGATGGCACAGGAACACCTCTCCAACTGTCCGTTCGGCATTTACCAAAAATATGGAATTTTAGGTTTAAACAAGGCAGTATTTTTTTTTTTGCTTCTAACTTTTGCCTTTCGCATTGGAATCCATATTTGGAATAATTGTTACTAAACATTTCCTTATTTGTTATCAAGACATATAATGCAATGGGACATTTGAATCGAACTGTATTCAATTTACGATATACGTGGGAGAAAAGTTGTGAACTTTTCGGGTCTCTAGAACAGTCCAAATGGTGTGACAGTCGTCGAGGAATGGTGTTTTCGCGATTTTCGCCGAAAGTATCACCGCCCCTTTTTCGACCATCTTCCGATCTTTCTCTCACCGTCGGGCACCACGTTTTTATTACGTGACGATCCTCCGGAGCTTATTTGCCCCCCACCCCCTTAAGCAATAACGAATAAGCGCCCCGGTGGCAGCAAAGTGCTCGACCACATGTCGCTGCAGTGTCATATGAGAGGAAAAATCTCAAATATCGGACAAATGGGCGAGAGAGCGAGAGAGAATCCACTCTCGGCTCCTTCCTTTCTCCGATGCTCTGTGGTTTGAGAGATAACGCCGAAGGGGCTTCCTTAATATCCTCACGTTTATCCGCATCGCCGCGATCCGCAATATATAGGTTAGAATTTCGACGAACCTCGTCGACGACGACGGTGACGACACGTGCGCTAAACTGCTTGTAAAAGTTTTCCGCTACGGCGAACACAGAAGGGACTTCCACGAACATTTTGCGGTCCCCGATGCCGCCAAATGTTTTTTTCTTTCTTTTTCCCAACACTTCGGAGAGCGTCTATAAAAACTGCCGTCTCGCGGTTACGATGGAGAGGAAAAGATCACGTCCCGGCACGATACCGTACACGTAGGTACGTTGATGCACCGAGAAGCCTGCAGTGTGCTATATTATTATGAAAACACGAGCTCTGCGGTTTAGACACTTTCCAACGAACCACGGGACAACTAAGTTCGATCGTTTTAACGATGCAGTGATTACAAGAAATTGCATGTTACGAGCTTGAAATCACGTTTATTATGTTGAACGGCGAATAAATGAGACGTTTGTGGGTAGTTTTCTTTTTGCTCGCACTCCTGTGCGGGAAGCCTCGCGATAGATCGATTTATCATCGAATGAATTGTCCGGGAAAGGATCGATGACACGATGATCTATCAAAATTTTTGTACTTCTGTTCGATACGCTCCGACTTAACCTGGGAGATGGTTTACTTAGATGGTAAGGTGTATGGAATAAAATCATTGATATTAAAAAAAAATTATTTCGACAATTAAATTTGACTGAGTATTTACATAGATCTCCAATTTCTTCTTGTGTGAAAGGGCAGCTCCAATTTGCCGCATGCACCACGCTTTTCTTACGATTTCAGTACTGTGTCGCCATCTCTTCGGCAAACGTCGAGGGATAGATCGTGTCGGTATTACAGAGATCCGGGAACTAACCGCTGATCATCGAATCAATTGTCGGGCATAGAATCTATGACACGATAAACTATCAAAACTTGTTTACTTCTGTTCTCAAAGCTCTGCTGTCTCCCGCGAGAAGGTTTACTTAGATGGTTGATTTGAATGGTAACCTGTATGAAAAGAATTTACTGAAATTTACTTAAATTAATTAAGTGTATAAAAATAAAAAATTAAAAAGTTTATAAAAATTATTTATTATTTTTTAATTATACTTATTTAAAATTATGTGGACAATCAAATTTGACTGAGATCTGTAATGTCTTCTTCTCTGAGCGTGAAGGGCTACTCCAATTTGCCGTCAGACACTTTTCTTACGAAACCAGTAATGTGGCGCCATCTCTTCGACAAACGGCGAAGAACGGATAGTGTCGATATTGCAGAGATCCGGAAACTAACCAGTGGGCGATATTGAAGTGAGGGTAACGCAAGTGATATTCTCTCGACCGGGATCTCCCAAGAAAATGATGAATAATCCTGCAATGCCGTAACAAGATATGTATATTCATGTCACGATACTAACAGAGGACGTTACTCTCCACAGGTAAATGCTTCCAGTCACACTAGTCGCAGTTCTACCTTCGTACCGTGCAGCAAATCCCATTTCGTTAGTGTAATATGCGTATAAACTCGAAGCACAATTAGTGTTTGTTGAATGTAAGTTTAGTGAAAACAAGCCAAAGCGTCGCGACCAAAATTCTGTTCGGTGCCCCAACTTAGGCGCCCGCAGAATACGCGCCTTCTCGATCCGACCACCTCGATGCAATGCTCCTTCGACGCTTCTTTCAATAACGTGACCGTTACCTCAGTACTTATCATCAGCTTCGACAGTACCGATAATCTTTTTCATACTTCTCATAAATTCTCATAAATTCGTCGACAGTAATTTCGATCGCGAGATCACCGCGAGCGGGAAAAAGCCTGTGGCGATGGCAGACCGACGATCCAAGTGAGCATTTTTCAACTTCCGGTTGTGCGTCGAACGAGGGACGCGTCAGCCCGACCGAAGCCACCTTTCGTACACGGTCGACTGCAACTTACGGCTCGGTCTGAGCATAGCTGCAAGATCCAGGCAACTTGCGTCTCGTGTGTGTGTGTTCCCTCGAGTTTGCGGGGTGCTTGAAAATTAACATTGTCTCATTTTTTTTATTCACCCCAACCCGATCGTGCGACGCGAAGAGGCGTTCGGAGTGTCGTCGCGATGCTCGTCTATGACGATGAACGTGTTTGCGCGGAGGTACGGCGATCGTGTAAATAGCGTGCCGCCGAGGTTGATATCGTCGCAAGTGTGTCCCGCGTGTTGTCGCCGAGCGTGCGAGTGCGAGCGGAATAGACGAGCGACGCGTTTCTTCGTCCTCGCGTATATTCCAGGCGGAATAATTAATTAGTCGACCCTTCGTCCTCCCCCTCCCCTCCCCCCGCACCCGCTCTCTCCCGCGCGATAACGTCGAAAAATTGTGTTTTTTTTTCGCTTGTTTCGGAGCAATTTTGCACACAGAGCTCCGAGCTACGAGTCAGCTCTGCCTTAAAAAAAAAGGAGGAAAAAAATCGTCGTCTCGCGAACGTTTCGCCCGGCTGAGGACTCTCCGCCGCACGATGGAGTCGGCCGACGTGAATGGCGGGAACGCCGAGGTGGCGCGCGACGAACCTAACCTCGAACCAATCCGATACGACGAAACAATGCCGGAGTCGCAGCGCGAGCCGATCGACGACAATACGACGAGCAACGTCGCTAAGATGGAGGAGGGCGCCGAGGTGAACGGCGACGTTAAGAGCCCGAGGAAAAAGGGTACACCGGTTTTCAGGAGAAAGCTACGAAAGTTCAAGGCCAATTCGACGAGCAACGCCGAGACCGACGCGAAACCGCACACGAGAGGACAGAAGCGCAAAGTCTCCGAGCCCGACGATGTCAGCTCCGAGGACTCCACCGAATTCAACGGATTCGACACGCAGCTCATGGACACCGTCGAGCCCGGCACTCAGGTCCTCCAGAAACTCATCGGTAAGTAACGCAACGTTGCGTCAGCATTTTTTCTCCACTAGCTTAGCGTACGCGTGACCATATTTTTTTCTGACGTCCATTTTATTTGCGCGTTTAGCCGAAGCGGAATCGGCCGAGGCGCCGCAGGGCAAGAGGCGCAGACGCTCGACGTCAAAGATATTCACCACCCTGAGAAATCTTGACGACAAGGAGGAGGACGACTTCGACGACGCAGCGGACAACGCCGATTCGCACAAAACAAAGAGGGACAAGGAGTCCGACACGGACTCCATCGGCGTGCCGAACAGTTTAGACTCTGAAATGGATCCCCTGAAAACGGACGAATCTTCCGCAAAGTCAGCTAACTCCTCCGCCAATAGCAGTCCCTCCGGTATTGGGCAGAAACTGAAAATCGCCAGAACCGTCAGGGTCATCAGTCCTGGAGGGGTGACGAAACAAAAAATTTCTGTGGACATGAGCAATCCGCTGTTCAGAGAACCTTTCAAGTACGGATGGAAGAGGGAACTGGTGTTCAGAGCTGGGTCAGAGCACGCTGTCAGGAGAATGGCCGATATATACTATTACACACCAAAGGGCAAGAAAGTCAGGAGCTTTAGGGAGGTAGCAGAATTCTGTGAGTATAACAAGTTATTGATTATTCATTTGTTTACTTAAAATCAACCAAAAAATTTAAGTTCTTTCTCAAACTTGCAATTATTTTTCTTTTGAAATGTTATTTTTAATTTATTAATTTATTTATGGAACACACCATTGAACAAAGTAAATACAGAAAAAAAATTTGACTTCATTTGTAGCATATCAGCAACATTGTTTTTTTGCTTACTGAAATCACATTTCACATTGAAAATATATTATTATTATTATTATTATTATTAAACTTTACAGAAAGGAAGTGCAACACTTATAAATCTGCATCTTGTTAACTGAATACATTTTCTTATGTTATAATTTCTTGAATACATTTTCTTATGTTATAATTTCTTATAAATATTATACATTTTTTAAATTCCTTCTTACGAATTTTGTGTGTTCGTGGATATATGTAATTTTTATTTATTTATTTACGTACTGACTTACGGGTCGAGACCTTTTACAAAGTAAATACGTACAAAAAAGATATTAGTTCATTTTTAGTATATAAGGAACATTCTTTTTTTTGTTCCTGCTAAAGTCACCTTTCACATTAAAAAGATATTGATTTATGTTTTCTATGAAATTTATCGATTAGTGCAGTCGTATTTGTGTAATTCCATCGCAAATTTTCATGTTGCGACGCCGAGGACAGTGTCGCGATATGAAAATGATAGAAACACGAGTTACTTTATTGTTTAATTAACTCGTTAACTTTTTTTTTCGTTTTCATTGCAGTGAATACGAAAGAATTGACGATAGACAACTTCACATTCTTCAAAGAGCCGCTCGGCGTTAACAATCCCGATTTCGAGATAATAAGAGACGCGAGAGTGAGAGACTCAACGGGGCCGGTACCAACACCGCCGAAGAAGCACGTGGCACCGAAGAAGACCCCGGCGAGAAAGAGCGTCGAGAAGCCTCTGACACCACCGCCTCCGGCTAAAGTCGCTGCGAAATCGCCGAAAGTCACGCCGGCCAGTTTCAAAATAAAACTTCCCGCCAAGAGGGGACAGCAAAAAAGTGCGTAAACACTTTTTTCTTTTAAATCGTCAACAGACCACGTTTATGTAGTTTGACTTTCATGAAAAACAAAGCCTACAACACGATTTTTATTGTTTGGACAGAAGAAGTCAGAAAGTCACCGCCGAAAGAGCCCGAGATGTTGCCACCTCAATGGAGTTCGCCCGCGACTACGAGGCGGAGTCAACCGGTCGTAGAAAAAACACCACCGGCGAAGCCCAAGCGCGTACTCAAGTGAGTATACAGACAGTATTCGTACTTCAACTTTTTTTGTTTCTTCTTCTATTACGTACCGCTTGTACAGCGCTTGGAATCACAACAACTAAAGCTGTTCGCAAACTCCGTTCGATGCATCGTCGTTAAATCTTGATGAAAAGAAGCGACTTTTATCCGCGAACTCTCGCTCAAGCACATTCTTATTTTTTTTGGTCAATGCAAATATCTTGCGCAAGGATTTCATCCCTTATCGGTTTATCTCCTCGATCCCGTCGATCCAAAAAAAAAACGAACAAAAACTCGTCACAAACACGCACGAATCTCAAATTGTTATTACCCTCTCGATCCTTTCCCCTACCGACGCACATCTTGCAGGGCAAAACTCCAGGAACCCTGCAGCATACGATGTTCAACGAGTATGGGCCTTATACCGAGCTTACAGTGTTCTGTCTGCCTGTGCTTGTATCATCACGAATGCGTTGGCGATGTCGATAGAGCAGGCAGCGACGAATACGTCTGCAAGGAAAAAAAAAAAAAAAAAATCCGCACGAAATCGTCCACACGAGAAATCGTCCGTGCCAAGATGAAATTTGACACGGACAATGCTCGGATTTTTCTCGATAAATTACCGGTGAAATAAGTCGGCGGATTTTGTTTGTAGAATTGTCACGAGGATTCTTCGAAAACTCAGCAGCATCAGCAAGTAGCTACAGTACCCCCGCCCCCTCCGTTAATACCGATAAGTATGATAAGCTCGCAAAATTCAAAGACTATTCACCCGACCGGTACGTCGCTGCCGAAGCTTCAGAGAATTCCAAAAGCCGACGGTGCGGAGACGAAAAAATCCACAAAAAGCTCGAACATTCCATCGAGGGCTTCGCCGAGCCCCGACAGAATGGACGGCTCGTGGTTGCAAGCGGGGAACGAGTTTCTTCACAGTCACGACGGGACGATACCAAAACCGGC
The DNA here is from genome assembly GCA_030522725.1 of Ichneumoninae sp. B BG-2022a. Classification (NCBI taxonomy): domain Eukaryota; kingdom Metazoa; phylum Arthropoda; class Insecta; order Hymenoptera; family Ichneumonidae; species Ichneumoninae sp. B BG-2022a. The sequence continues at coordinate 20,362 of JAPYZD010001837.1, forward strand.
GCAGAACATCGCGCTTATGGCGGGAAAACGTTACATCGTCGTGCCGAAGAACAACGCCATGGCTGTGCAGCCGGCCGTCACGGTCAGACCCGATAAGATCGGTGATAAAGCGCCGATGTTACCGGAGGCTTCGCACTCGGATATGTCGGCGGAAGACTCAAGCTCGCGAATCTCACCGAAGCCCACGAGCGAGGTCGTCGCTCCGGCTGAGAGTTCCAATGGAAATTCGAAGGAGAGACCGCAAGTCATCAGTCCGATGGAGACCGTGACTGAATTGGATGAGTCGATGGATGAAAGATCCAGCGTCGATACTCCAGAAACGAGAGACATCGTGGAAAATATTTGCACCGATGTTCACGAGAATTCGAAGCTCGAGGGGGATGCGAAAAACGAGGAAAATGAATTAGCCAATAGAGGGATCAATCCTGAAGCTACGATTGCGGAGTCTCCGGTTAATCCAGAGGAAACGGAGATAAAGATAATGGAAGTAGCGACAAATTCTGGCACGGTGCAACCGGACAATGTTGAATTGAATTCCGATAGCATGCGAACGGAGGCTGTGGCTACGAATACTGTTTTTGTACAACCGGAGATTAAGTAAGTCAATTTCTCATTCGTATCTACATTTTTTTTTATTTTTCAATCCTGATTATATGTTTATGACGAACTCTCCCTTCTGAGGTTTTGGCAGTTGCTTTGTACATATTGTATTTACAAGATTTTTTCTTTATCGCGTTGCATTGAAATTATATATTTTTTTAACACGTCGAACGTGAGAAAGGCTTGGATACACTTTTGGCTTGTTCGGTTCGTTGACATGAGCTGAAAATTTTACAAATTGGCATTAAAATTTGTACGGACGCAGAGACTGAGATTCAAGCCGCATAAATTGTTAGTTCATTTATTGTAAATGCAATATATACCAATGTTCATTATATTTGCAAATATAAAAGCTCGACGAAGGTGCAAAAAAAAAAAATGAATTTGATTTTTACTTATGATCGAAGCACACTGCCTTAGCTTCGAAATGTGGTCAAATTTATTTTATTGAAAATTTACGAAATTTGATGAAACGAAAGATACGACAATGTGATTATCGACGAATAAAGTGTGCCGGGCTTGTTTGATATCCCGTAATTGTAGTATCAAAGTAATCGGGCCGATAATTTTCATCATCGAGACAATTTTAATTTTATTTTTTCCAATCATTCGAGCTGTTGTAAATTAAAAGCCTTTACATTAATGCTACAATTATGGAGTCAATTATTTTTTAAGTGCTTCATTGAACAAACGAAGAAAAAAAAATCTAATTCATTTTTACTTTTTATATTTACAGATATAAAGGCATGTGTGAGCCAGAACACAAAAAACAGTTTAGTGCGTTATCCTTACGAGAAAAAAATCAAAGAATCTCCTTGTATCCTCGCTTCCCATATCGCAATCCTTTCGCTAAAATTTTATTTCTTTCGATGATGTTCGTTTAAGTAGACGAACGAACGCTTGAAAAAAAGAACTACAAAAAATCTAAAACAAAAATTGATCGAATATTATTTGGGAATTTAAGGAGCATATTTAAACGTACGTTTTTTCTGCTTGAATTTTTCAGAAAGAAAACTGCACCGATTGAGCCGGAACAGAGGCACTTCATGGTATCCGTTTGCGGTGGATACGACGCTCTTTCGCGGATCTTTCAGTACCTCAAAGTTCAAGAATTATTGCGAGCGGCTCGTGTGTGCAAAATGTGGCGAGATCTTGCGGCGCATTCTAATCTGTGGAAGACCGTGCGCATGAAGAACAGTCAAGTAACCGACTGGGACGGTCTGGCGGATTCTCTTAAGAGGCACGGCACGCAACACTTGGACCTGAGAAAAATGTTGGTCGCTGGTGAATCCGACGGTATCTGGAAAAAATTCGTTACTGTCATACCGCGTGTAACGAGTCTGGTGAAGCTCGAACTCTGTCGCTGTCCCGTAATGGTAGTGGAGGAGGTAATCAAGAGTTGTCCACAGCTCGAAGTACTGAGCGCTATGTCGATAAAATGCGACTCGCTGAATCTTGAATCTGTTGGAAACCTCAAATCGTGTCAAGAGCTGAGGCTAAAAGCTATAAGCGGTATGTCGTTGCACGGAGACCTCTCGCCGCTTCAAGAACTCACTCAACTTACGCATCTGGTGAGTGAAGCTTTGAGCGAATTTTTTTTTTCTGTTCCTACGAGCGTCTGCATTACAATTACGGCTCGAACTTTTTATTTTGATGGTAAAATTGTTATATATATGGTAACGAGCGAGCAAATGAATAACACGCGTATTTGGTTTTGGAGCGGACATTATTAATAATGATAAACTTTTATTATCTCGATCACGTAATGCCGTACGTCTGTTCGCTTTGAAAGTCTCGTCCAGACTCTCTGACATGACGATCGATCTTGTATCGATCGTCCGTTCGTTCATCTAATGTCAAACCTAACTAATATCGTGTGCCTTAACGAATAATCTGCTCCATATTCGTTACAATTTATATAATTTATGTATACGAGACAACTCCTTTTTACAATAATATATATCATAAATAGACAGATTCGTTTATTTCACGTTCTCAGGCTTGAGCCCCTTAAGAGGCCGAGTTAAAAGATCGAAAATAAGTGCACATGCAGTAACAACGACATAAATAGAAAGTAATAAAATACAAAATAAATTCACAGAAAATATAGTAAAGAGTAGGAAATGCCAGAAAAATTATTATTGATACAATGAAATGAAAAACCCTAATGATCAGAGAATATTATACATAAAAAAGAATAACAGAGAATATAATATAATATTGAAAATATAATATTGTTCAATAATAACATTGCATACGATAAATGAAAGTAAAAATGATTTGTGTTATTGCAGAGTTTGACGTCAGTGAAAGAATTGGGCAAGAAGAAAGTGGACGTACTGGCGTCGTTGATAAACCTCGAGACTCTGGAGCTCGGCGAGTGTTCGGACTTCCCGGACAAATTCGGTACCGCGGTTTTGTTGAAGCTCGAAAAACTGGAGCGTCTCAGGCTTGAGAAGGGTCAGGGCACGTGTTGCACATTCGACATACTCGAGGGTGTCTCGAAGCTTGAGACCCTCAATCAACTGGAGCTGGTCAATTTCGACGTGAAGAACGGTTTCGACAAGTGTCTCTCGAATTGCAAGAATATCAAGAGGCTGCTTATCATTCCGACTTACATATCGCAGTCGGCGACCTCGAACAACATGGTGCTCGGCGGTGTCACGGAACTGTCGAACAACTTGACGCATTTCGTATGGGGCGTGACGCTCGAGTTACTCAGAGTTACCGAACTCTTCGTCGATCAATGCAATCAGATGAACAAACAGGTTACCGGAGACTCCATACCGGTGTTAAAACCGGTGCCGTGCTTAAAACTCATCGAGGACGTCGAGGAAGATCCCGATCTTCTCAAAGGTAAGCACCATTTTTTTTCGCAATTTATAGATAGTATTTTTATTTCTCAAAATGAATCCCTGATAAATAAACAACTCATTTTTTTCGTATTTCTATAGACGAGAAGCCACAGCCAAACCTGACGAACCCGCAGGTGGATATTCTGCCTTTGCCGCAGTTGCAAAAGCTTCTTCTCACGGCGTTGCCAAAGACGCGAGTCAAGATTCTGAAGATACCTTTCCACGCTACCTGGCGTCAGAGCATATCGGATACGACGACGCAATAAACGAATTACAAAGCGGCCGCATCCATGAAAAGAACAATTCGCCTCCGCTTTAGAAGAAACGAGGTACGGTCTTTAAAAAAAAAAAAAGAAAAAAAAATACAATAAATTTGACACTTCGTTGCCCTGCACAATGTACTCCAGTGTTTGTGAATCAATTGACGCGATTTTCTCCGAAAGCACGTTTTGAGCATACCGTCGAAACGCTAAAACTCTAGCACGTTTCGGGTGTACATGAGGTTAATGGTTAATCGTTCGAAAAACGCGTAGCTGTTTTTCCAATTTTTATAATGAAAGAAAATAACGTAAATAAAGCACGAGGCATCTCAGAGGCCTCGTGCGTGCGCGTGTGTCGGTGACTAAAAACTAAAAAAAAAAAATAATAATAATAATAAAAGTGGCAAAATCACCATTAGAGACTAATAGGAATCGGATACATGCCGCGACCGTGTCTGATACGCGACCAATTTGACATTGAATTTGTAACAGATGCACGATATGAACAACTGAATCATGTGGAGTTTACTAAATAAGGCTCTATTTAGAATTTAGGCTGTATAAAATAATGATATCTATTATTATTATTATTATTAATATTATTATTATTATTATTATTATTATTATTATTATTATTATTATTATTAATATTATTCTATTGTAACTGTATCTGTATCTTTAGTGTTTACGGTACCGAGTTTTTACGCTGCAAAGAAGCCGTATGTGTGGGGAGAAAAGAGGGAAAAAAAGAAAAATAATTATTTGTCGTCGCAATTCTGTAGAATGTACAATGTACATAATTATGCTGTAGCGAAAAAACGTATCGGTTGACATTGGCTTCTGTAACAAGCACAATCGAGACGGTGAGTCACGGACTTAACGACGAACGACTCGAGACCTTAGATTTTTCATGCAGATAAATAACGTGAGCCTTAAAAAAAATTGAATTCGCTCCCTTCGAATACGAATTATGATCGTTTCACATATGAAAAAAAAAAATAAGACGAGAAATATATTTTATATAGATGAAAGAGTAAAGAGAGCGATTATTCGGGATAGCGATATCACGATAGCGCGTGATATATTATTGAAATAATTCGTGGAAGGGAATTTTGATGATAAAAGTTTTTTCTTTCTTTTTTTTATATTTTAGAACTGCGATATTGTCCAGAAATGGCTAAGCATAGAGTTATATATTAGTAAATAAAATTATTAATCGAATGATACTGGTTGTGTATAAAAAAAAAGAAATAAGAATTTGTTTTACCAGTAAACTTCAAACACACCTGAGATTGATTTAGAGTGTAACATTTGTGACTGTGGCAATTGCGATGGAAGGGAGGACTCGCTTTGCAGCGCTAAAATTTACCGGGCGTCACAACAATATTTTACTGTTTGTAACGATCGGTTGAAAATTTAAAAAGAATTTTATATGATAAAAAAAAATGGTTTCTGCGATATATTCCCGACAAAACGATACGACGAATTCTCCCGGACGTATGCACATAAGCTTCTATGTGTGAAAACAAAAAATCACAAATTTTTATGTAGATGTACTCTATGTTTAAATTCAGTTACGACAAATAAAAAGTATATATACATATATATACGATGTGGGAATTGCGAGATTTTGCGATAAAAATTAAAGTCCAAAACCATTTTTCCGTTATCTTTTACTACAGCAACCATTATAGTTATCTACAATAGGAGAAAACAAAAAAAAATTGTGATAATCTTTTTAAAAGTAGTTTACAAAGTCGTACGCGAAGCGATAATGCGTTTCACCGTTGTTTAATTAAATTATTTTTTTTTTTGACAAACCCCCGCTAGAAGTAGGTGACCCGCCGCATCGAAAATCAATAAAGCGCATCGCCCCGCGAGCCTTCCGAGGGCATTAATTCCCTCCGGAGGGATCCTCGCGAGTTAGGTTATGTTACACGAATTCCGTGTTCGCCACTGTAGTACGGTCGGAAACGATTTGGGATCTATTTTTAGTTGAGAGAGAAGAATCGAGGATTTTCCTTGACTAACATACCGTGTCGTCGTGGTAGCGTGGGCTCATAATGCGTCTGCATGTTAAAGAAAAGGTCGCGAGCTCAGCGAGATAGCGTAGTAATTCGAGGGTAAGAGGAAAAAAAAATATGGGTAGAAAGAAGCCTCATCCGTCGTCGAGAGGTAAACATCATCAGCCGCCACAGAGAAAGACACCTGTGCCGAAGAAGAATGAGACGAATATTCTGTGCGAAAAACTTTTTTTACGTGAGTAACGTTCGAAAAAAAATCCATCATTTTTTTGCATGGGTAAAAAAAAAAAAACTTTCACCCGATGTCGAATTTCCTGTTGTCCAGTGTGCAGCGATCCAGTGGACGTAGCTCGTCTATGGGACAACTATCTGGAAGTCTCGGAGGTCCTCAAAGAGATCAATAGCCTAAAGGAGATGAAGACTAGTGTGACCAAACGATCCCAGGCGATAGATCAATTCATGAAATGGTTGAGGGACAACGGAGCCAACGTGGACGGAGCGAGTATATCCGAGTTTCCTGGCTATGACATGGGTCTCAAGGCGGACCGGGACTTTGCCGCCAACGAAGTTGCTCTCGAGATACCTGGAAAATTAATTTTGAGCACGGAGACCGCAGCTCCGGAGTTGAGCGCCCTTCAGAACGATCCTCTCATACAGCACATGCCTCAGGTGGCTCTGGCTATAGCGCTTCTCATAGAGAGGCACAAAGACAATTCCAAATGGAAACCTTACCTGGACGTCTTGCCTACAACATACTGCACGGTGCTGTACATGACTGCTCTGGAGCTGGTGGAGCTCAAGGGCAGCCCCACTCTTGGTAATTCTCGCTTCCTCATGGAGGAAGCTTTGTTTTATATTTGCTACCTCTCGTGGCCAGACACAAATTTCTTAAAATATATGTTCGTCTCTGCTCGACGTTAACAGCGCACGTCGGATTTTCGGGAGATATTGTAAATTTTTTTATTTACTTGTTCAATTTTTTTCAACTTCTTTTGGACAGAAACGATTTTCTTAAAATATATTTTTGTCTCCCCTCGACCTTATCGGCACACGCTGGATTCGCGCGGGATGTTATGAATTTATTTATTTAATTATTGGATTTTTTCAACTTGGCTCGACCGGAAACGATTTTCTTAAAATATATGTTCGTCTACCTTCGACGTTAACAGCGCACGCCGGATTAAAGCGGGATATTGTAAATTGATTTATTTAATTATTTGACTATTGCAACTTGTCTTGGCCAGAAACGTTTTTCTTAAAATGTATTTTCGTCTACCCTCGACGTTAACAACACACGCCGCATTCACGCCGGATATTGTAAATTTACTTATTTAATTATTTGACTTTTTCCACCTGTCTCGGCTGGATACGATTTTCTTAAAATATACTTTCGTCGACCTTCGACGCTAACCGCGCACGCCCGATTCACGCGGGTATATTGTGAATTCATTTACTTATTTATTTTTATTGTTTTTTTCCGCGTAGAACCAGCTATGAAGCAGAGCAGAAACATCGTCAGACAGTTCGCCTATTTCTCGGAAATGTTTTACAACACCCGTAACGCGGTATCCGATTTGCTAAGGCCTTACTTCAATTGGGAAGAATATCGGTGAGTTCCCGCTAGCTATATCGATTAGGAACGGGAATGGGTAAGTGGTTGATGTTCAACGGTAAAACAATAATTTTCTTTTTTTAAACAACGATCAAACAATATTTTTTTTAAGGAGGGAGTCTCGCTGCGTGCTGAATTCGCATAAGTAATTTTAAGCATTTTTAAGGTAGTACTAGCGCAATGACTGACGCCGCCTAAGTTTGAGAGGAATAAAAGAGAATTACAAACACTTCTCGATCGGATAAAACTCTGAAAAAAATAAAGCATATGGAAGATGCTGATAAGATTGTTCGTCCATAATAATGATTCCAAAATGTTATTCGTTTCCTTTATGTTAAAATTTGTTTAAAATCGTAATTT
>JAPYZD010001838.1:0-18799 GCA_030522725.1 Ichneumoninae sp. B BG-2022a
ACCAAATTCAATAGCGAAAATTCTTTGATGTTGGTCTACTTCTGTAGAAAGTTTCAGCCCAGAATCTCAAAATTTGCGAAAGCTAGAGCGTGAACACACCTTTTACAAAAATTTCAAAATCTCATAAAATCTGAACGAATATTTCAATTAGTGCATAAATTGTAACAAACATAGGCACTCAGCTGCTATACATGTGAGCCAAATTTCAACCCGATTGATAAAACCGTTCTTGAGTTATAGACGATTGAATTTTGGAGGCCTGGCGCACACACAGACGCACACACACACACACATCCATCCAGGCATTTTTTCTAAATGTGATTTTTCGATGTTTTCAAACATTCTGAACACGTTTTCATTAAAATCTCGAAATTTTTTTTTCACCAAAACAAAGCTTCCTCTCTATGAGGAAGCAAAAATATATATGTCACAAAACAGGTTCAAAATCAGATCAGAAAATGAAGAAGCAACCGTCTGGTGCCCCGTACCTGGAGGACGCGGTCTCAAAGTTCGAGGAACGACGCGGCGATTTGGTAAATCGCCAGCAATACCTTACGGAAAAAATAACAACGATGGAAAGATGCATACCAGCCCTGATGGCTTTCAACATGTGGACGTCGGGAAGGAATTGCGACGACCCACCTCTATGCAAAGTCAGACAGATAATGAACAAATTATCGCCGAATGCAGATCCAACGGAGAAACTCGTGGAGAGGCTCAAGACGACGGTGAAGAGTCTCAACATGGAAACGGCCGAGTTGCACGTACGGCACGATTGAATTCGACATTCGACGAGTTCCGGTAAATCTCGATTGTTCGAGATAAAAAAAAATTCCAAAAGTTAATGTGTATGATTGGGCGATTCAATGATTTTTATTAATATTGTCGGATTGTTATTCTTTTTATTCGGTTGTTCGGTTCGCGACTTTTCCGCTTCTTTCCGGCAATGTTTAGGGGATGAAAAAAAAATGTTGGGAGGGATATCACTTTATCCGTTGCAGGAGAAGATTATCGAGGCGGACATAGCACTCGAAGAGTCCGGAATGGAGTTGGACTCGATTGTACTGGCCAACGAGGAATTCGAGGGAAAGCTGAAGAGTCTCGAGAGGGAATTGAAGAAAAACGAGACACCGAGCTTGACCTCGATAAACTCGGAGGATCTCATCTGCCTCTCGAAGATTCGCCAGCTCGGCGAGGAACAGGTCGTACTTAAGAACAGCATAAGAGATCTCGAGGAACGTGAGGCGATGTTTCACGAGCAGATGAATCGCTTACTAACGTCGAAAGAATTTCGCAAAACCTCATGCGGCAGCGGCTCGAAAAAGAAGATCCAGGAACTCGAGTGCCCGATGCACGAACAAAAGTACAACGATCCTCGACCGAATAAGAAATCGACGATGAAGGAAAAGGAACTTGTGAGCCAAACAATAATAATGAACATTTCTTGAAAGTAAAGTCGTAGTTGCAGCTTTCGTTCGAAAAATGTATTATTCCTCGAGAGAGTCTCAAGATCATGGTGGCAGTTTTTCCCCGGAAAAAAATGCCCTGACTTTTCACTGTCCAATAAAAAAATGTCCCTGACCAAACTTCTGACGACCTCTATTAAAAAAAAAAAATTATTACGAAAATGAAAATGCCTAATTATTGGTATTAATATTTGATTCTATGTTTTTTTTTTCAAAATTTTTCTAACTTTTTTGAATGCTCCCTTTTATGTACTTCTTACATATTTATAGGAGGTCCAGCGACAATTTACTTTTTCCTTGACCAATTTTGAAATTCCCTGACTTTTTCCTCATTCCGTAACCAAGATTTTTTTCCGTGACTTTTCCGTGACTTTTCCCTAACCGCGGCCACCATGAACATCCAATCGGTCCAAAATTACATTCGGGTTGTTCTAGAGGCACCAAAAAAATAGTCTTCGCGAAAAAAAACTACCGAGCGCTGCTAGTAGAACTGATCCACTAGTTGCGTTTTGTGCGTTACACAGTAAAAAATAATTTCGGTATTAAATAATTTTGTTAAATAAGTGACAAACTCATTTGTCACTTATTTGAATATGCGAATCTGTCCTTTTATTTTCCGTGTCATTGACAATTTTAGTTGGTACTTTTGTTTGTAAAAGTAGAAAATTGATAAATAAAAAATTGTGAACTTTTCTGGAAATAAGTTGTTGTAAAAAATACAAACTTTTTTTTACTGTGTACTGGACACCTAATACTGCATTTGTTCCCTTCATGAACAGTACATTTTTATATTTATTGATAGGCTGGAACGGAGGGTCCGGGCAATCCCGCAAAGGCAGTCGGAGCTAAATCCGAAGAAAAGCGTAATCACGCTAAGCCACATGATCCAATCGCCACCACAGCTTCTGTTCGAGATAATGTTGAGCGCGGAAGAAAACTATCGGGCAGATTTGTCAGCGACAAAGTGGAGGTGTGTCCGAAAATTAAAACAAACCTGAAGATCATATCGACAAATGCCAAAAGGCCAAATCGGCTGTGCTGACATACAGCCGATATGCCCTTACGGAATTATGGAATTATTATGCCATTTATACGGGAAATATCAACTTCGATTATCCATATTTTTCTTTCATGTAATTCCTTTCAGCTCGATTCCTCGAAGACAACTCCAGTCTCGATTGGTTGTTACGACAAATCTTCCTGTCCGAGAACTTCAAAACCGAGTAAAACCCACACCTCTCGCAGTGATCTGGCATTTTGCAACGCTTGCGCGGGAATTTGTTCCCGACAACCGCAGCGACTCCAACAACGCGGCTGTTCTCCAAAGACCTGCGGCCTTCGAATGGTCCCCAAGTCAAACTTGTCGAGAGACGAAGTCTGTGACTCTTGTTGTAAAGCTTCCGGGATTATTGCAAAGTCCTCGGGCATAAAATCGAAATCTGGCAAAGCCGATCCTCGGCGCCAAAGACCAGCATCTTGTGAGCTTGACGATTCTCCGTGCCGGAAGTGCGAAAGTTTAGCGCCATGTAAAAAGTGTCTTGGGCCAACGATAGCGACTGCCTGTCGTTGTTCTTGCAAAGGCAAGTGCGCCATCGGCGAGTCCGACGTTCCGTGCAACTGTGCCGAATATTTGAACTCTTCCGACTCTTCCGATCAAGGCTATCAACCGAGCGGAGATACGGCCAAGATCAACGATCTTAGCAGCAGCACCGACGATGAATACTGCGAATGCTGCGACTGCGGTTGCGAGGACAGCGATGAATTTTCTGATTCCTGACAATGTTGAATTTTTTCCGATTTTTTTTTTTTTGTATTTTCAGGCTGCTCAATGTCTTTTCTTACGAGGTTTCGATGAGCTATGTGATCGTCGAGATCTTGGACAGCCGATTAATAAAACGTAAATCGTAAATTATTTTTATTTCGCTATGGATATCGATAACATTACACGGAAGGAAACAAAAAATAGCGAGATACGGATTAGCTCGCCACTGATTAGAACGGTTCGCCGAACGGATAGTATTTGTGTTCCACTGAGCTGTAAATAAAAACGTACATCAGATCGGGTATCGTTTGGCAACTATGTGGGACAGTGAAAAAAACAACAGCCATACTTTTCGTACCTCTGCATAGTGCAAATTCGACCATTGCAATCGAACGAATGAATTTGCTTTACGTCCTCCTTCGATAGTTTGAAATCGAGGATCTCGAAATTTTCTTGCATTCGGCTCTTTGATACCGATTTTGGGATCACGATGTGCCCACGCTCGATCTATGGAGTTATTTGATCGATTAATGATTAATTTTTTTTTTAATGATTAATTGATTAATTTTTTTTTAATTCGATATGGTTTAGGATTACCTGATAGCGAAGAACCACTTGAGCCGGTGTTTTATTGTATTTGGCCGCGATAGATTTGATCTTTTTATCCTCGAGCAGTAGAGCGTCTTCGGGCTTGGCCCAGGGTCTGTCCGGTGATCCTAGAGGGCTGTACGCTGTTACGACGATATCCTTCGACTTGCAGAATTCGGATAACTTGACCTGTGTCAAATAGGGATGACACTCTATTTGATTCGTCACCGGCTTGATCTTGCAGCACGACAGAAGTCTCTCGATCTGACGGGAATTGAAGTTACTTATACCGATGTTTTTTACCAGCCCCTTCTCCAAAAGGCCTTCCATTGCCTTCCAAGTGTCAACGTAATCGATATCAGTCGTCAAAATTTTGCCGTCTTTCGTTGTTGGAAAAAATTCTTCTCCCTCTGAATACAGAAAATCGATCTAGCGTTATCGACGTTTTTTATCCTAGCAAAATCCACACCATGCACTATTATACCTACATCGACTGCTAAGAAAGAAAAGATCGTATCCCACACCATTTACCATGTAAAACAATGCGGGGCATGCTCTTCTGTTTCTTTTAGCAGTCAATCGAATATTAATCAGTAATTATTTGTAAAAAAAAATAATGTTCGGCTTCAGCCTTGATTTATTTCCTTGTTGTCACGGTTAAGGGACATTGCACAGTGAAAAAATTGAAATTTTCATATCGTTTTCTCGTAAAAGTTGGACATTGAAATTATCATATCGCTTTCTCATAATGTTCCTTTATTTGCAAAGCTTCGTTTATGAGAAAGCCTTTTCTATATATTTTTTTGGATACTCACAGAGGAAGCTTTGCAAATAAAGGAACATTATGAGAAAGCGATCTGATCATTTCAATTTTCAACTTTATTAAAAATTATCACTTTAAAATAACGTCGCCCTTCTCTTTGTCGGATTTGAGATGGGCCCAAAAAATACGCTCCTCAATTATTTTTGTGGCGTTAGATTTTTAATCAAGAAATCCACATGATACCTGTTTATCCAGCTTTTTCAATCCCGACGTATACTTCTTGTGTATTTCTTGCCGTAGAGACCTGAATTTTCCCGCGATTCCATGAAGAAGCAAAGGAATCATTTTTTTTTAAATACGCAAAATCACTAATTTTTGCAATATTTGTTATAAAAATTTCGGAAAAAGTTTTTTTTTGGTCATTGTTCAGGATTGAATCTGTTATTCACACTGATCACGAATGTACCACTTAATGAACTTCTTCCTCAATATTTGAAACGAAAACGGGTGTCTGTTGTGCAGTATGAACTTTTTTTTATTTTATGAAATTTAAACGGTTGGGTCGATTCTTGTCAAATTTAATAGGTAACATAGGTCCATAATCATTTATTTATGGCAAATTTTTTAGGCATATATCACAAAAATTGTAAGAGCTAAAATGTAAATGATATTCTTTGAAAAATTGAAAATGTTACGAAATCTAGAAGATTCACTGAGATGCAAATAGAGAATATAAAACCGCTTTCTATACAACTCGAAAAAATGTAACAGGTAGATTTAAATATTCCATACAACATACCAACAATTAGAAATAATGAACAATGACAACTGAACATTTACTTTTACTAATCAGTAAGAGTTCCATTTACACAAGCTACGAAACGCTAAAAAAAACCTTGCAATAACAGTGGCTGAAGGTCTACGGTCGATGGCCAATTGGCAATATAGATAAACAGAAATAAGTTTTCTTGGTATAAAAAACTATTACTTGTTATGTATTGTTAATAAACTCACTACTACCACTACTGTTTCGTCGTTGGAATGACTGAAGATTTATTGGCAATGCTTCCGCTACGAGGAAGACAAATCATACCGGAAAATATTTTTTGTTTTGTAACTTTTTTTTAGAAAACTACATTACATGAGGAACTTATGTGGAGATGTCGATTTTCGTCCATTTTTTTTTTAGTTGAAAACGGGTCTTTGACGAATAAAGATTGTCAAAATAAAAGAAGAAAATTGTGGACGTTTATAAACATTAAGTGTTTCCTAAGTGTGCAGAGTTAAAATTTACCTTTGAATCCGAAGGGCCAGTGAATCAAATAAAGATCCAGATAATCGATGCACAAATCCTTGAGAGTATTTCTCAGCGCTGGCTCGACTAGAGCCGGACGATGATTGGTGTTCCAGAGCTTACTGGTCACAAAAATGTCTTCGCGTTTTATAACCCCTTCGGCGATTTTCGTCGTAAGGGCTTCACCGATTTCCTTTTCGTTTCCGTAGACCGGTGCACAATCGATGTGTCTGTAACCGATGTCGATCGCGTCTTTCACGGCCTGGGATACTTCACCGGGTTTGGACTAAGAAAATAGGCGTATTTTTAACGAACGGTCCTATTTTGACCTCAACGTTATATTTGTCATCCTATTGAAAATTATGTGAAAACCTGGGACCGGTCGGTATCAAAAGCTATGATGTTTTTTTTCACGAGTACTAGTTAGGTCAACAGAAAAGTCTCATCGCAAGATGGAATAATATTCGCTATCGATGAGACTTTCATTTGAGCATACATGACAGCACATTTCTCAAAGTATTGATTGTAGTTTTTATTACCGACAGCGGGTTTTTATATGCTCTTAAATAATTCGATATATGTATTTTTCGCCCTGAACACGAATTTGATATCAGTTTTGGACTAAAGACAACCCGGACATTGGTAATTGAAGCAAGCCATTTTTTATAAAATTTTAAAATGTATGCATATTTTAACATATATTTTATTTAAACGTATACGTGAAACAACAAAACATAGCACGCTATGTGCAATGCAACAACTACGTCTCGATAATTTTGAGTTTTTCATGTGCATTTTTTTTCAGTATATCCGTTGTATAAGGTGAAAGGCATAAAAATAAATATTCAACAAACATTAAGAAATATGAAATTAATTTTCAACAAATATCAAGTAAAATTATTCTCATAGATTCAGGGCTCGGAAGAAAAATAAAAGTAGTCATATATAAAAATTGCAATTTATCTGCCTACCTACGTCGAATATCTATAACTGCCTATAATAATCAATATTGTCTCACTGCCGATACATGTTGCGTACGTCTTATTTAAACAAACATTTATAGTCCCTCGTACAAACATTTACGAACTATACGATGTTGCTCTTATCACAACTTTGCGGTCTGTATGTAGTATCAGCGTCCGACAAAGATACCTTGCAAAATATAACTCCAACACGACTTGTGATTATTATGCTCCATCGAGTTCTACGAATAAAATGTTATTTACAAATAGCATATACGTTCGAGAACAATGCACTTCCCATATATGATCCAGACAATGAAGTTTTTTCGAATTCGACGAAAGGTAGTTTTGTAAATTACACCCAGCAAACATAAACCGAAAAAACAATGGGTACGCGCTTTTTTGTTACGCCAAAAGCAGATACAAATTTGAATAGGAGAAACAACGAATTAATTTTATTATGGATAAAAAAATCGATTTAAAAAATATTATTAATATTCTATTAAACATACTTTCCAAGTGCCCAATCCCAAATTCGGGGACTTATTTCCATTGTAAAATTTCACCGACATTTTTCGTTTAGTCGACGCAGAATTCGATCCGTGGACAAAAACGTCAGTTGAATTCGTCGGACGAGGGTAACTCGATTAAAGTGCAAACAATAATGCCAGATGTTCCGTTCGTGATGCGGTTTCGCGTCGGACTGATGATGCGACGTATCAGTTAACGGACAATCGTGCTCGGTTCTGTAAAAAAAATCGTTTAATCTATATATACCCAGTATGTATCCACCGCTGTCACTGGTTGGAAACTTTTACAGTATCCGTTATTCTTGCAGAGCTGTCGTCATCCACTCCTTTATTTAGCGAGCCTTTATCGTTCGCGCGGTAACGATAGAAGTGCCATTGGTTATCGTCGTAACGGATAATCTTTTTTTCCCATACGCTCAAACAATACCGTAGATTCAATGATGGTTATCTCCGCGTAGGTTGAATTATTTTCTTCACAGTGATAAAACCGTTAATTTTATAAAATTAATTAAAGACGATGATAACGACTACAAAGCTTTCATTGCTACTGCTCTTATCAAATCACGCTAAAGGATTGCGCGTCAATTAATACCTCAAAAGCATGTGAATAGAGGAAGTTCATTAGTTTCTGCGCGAATTGGATTTGGCACGGAGATTCTGGAAATTATAAATAGCGATTCTTTTTTTTTTATTTACATGATTTTATACGAACATGGTGCAGAAAACTGTCGAGACGCATTCGATGTGATGGACAAGAATAATGTATAATTTATAGTTCGATAACGTCGTAACTGCGTATAGGCTCACGTCACTTGGAATAATTTTTTTTAACTCACGCAATTTACACGGTTTTTTCAGAATGGGATGTTAAACGGGTAGTACGGACTGGCCTCGGCCCTGAAAAATAGAAATCCTCGAGTTCAAATATATTTCGGACAATATTGTCATTATTCCCTATATTGTTATCGTCGTGACTCGAACTAATTTATTTTAATTAACGTCTTCATCAAATCATTCAGTATTGTGTTTTTCCTGGCATTGCAAATTTGTTCTCCTGTGCTCGGTAAAAAAGGTTTGTACATTTAACCAACGTTTCATTCTCAAAAAAATATCGAGCAATGATAAAATGTTGGTCTTGTTAATTTAACAATTCTTTTAAAAGTTACAAGCTTAGTTATTTTCAGAAAGACATTCGCCATTCATCACAAAATCGATATGTGAAAATTCATCAAGTAATTCTTTTGGCGTTCTAGAGAACGCTGATCACAGTGAAATGCACAACTCTCATCTTTTTGCCCTGCAGCGTGGTCGGAACTTAAAAAGTACGGTTCGTTAACAAAAGAAAAAATTGTAAAACTAAAAAGACAAAATTTGTGGACCTTTGTGGACAATGTGTTTCTTTATGTACAAATTATTTGCCAGCCCATGCTTACCCGGTCAGTGGGCAGATTCGTCCGTTACAATCGAAGGTATCGATGTAGGCGATATCTTCGGGGCTGAGCTTGAAGTCGAAGATATCGGCGTTCTGAGCGATTCGTGACTTGGTTACGGACTTCGGAATGACGACGTTGCCACGGTCGACCTATGGAAAACATATTAAATCGTGAAAACAACAGTCAGCCGTGGTATATCAAACGTTGTACTTTTCTATATAGGTTCCCGATACAGCATCGGGAAAACTTACCTGATAGCGTACGAGAACCTGTGCAGCTGTTTTATTGTACTTCTTGGCAAGTTCGAGCAACTTGGCGTCTTCGAGAAGCTTCGGATCATCGGGCTTCGCCCACGGTCTGTCCGGCGAGCCGAGAGGACTGTAAGCTGTTATAACGATGTCTTTGGCCTTGCAAAACTCCGCGAGCTTCTTCTGAGTCAAGTATGGATGGCATTCGACCTGCAAAATTTAAGCGAGCAATACCGTACTATTGGTCATTCTTGAAACTTCACTTAAGTGTAGTATATACACATATACACGTGTTTATTATTAAGTTTAAGTTTATACACTTGTTAAAAATGTTCGCAAAATTAATTGACAAAATCATGAAGATTTTATGCACACGCCGGTGTATCAAATTTAACGTACGAAATTGAAATAAAATGAATACATCGGCATATTAAACACGTCGAAAAGCTCAACGAACCCCTTCACTGTCAGGCGTCCCTACAGGGGCAAAAACGTATAGAGAAATACGTTTCTCTGACAGTGAAGGGGTTAAATATACCGGCAATCTTTTTACGCATGATTGTATATTAAATTTAATGTAAAAACTTTATATACTGTATATAAATTTTCATACACAAATTGTTTACAGTGCATTTGACGAGCTGTGAGAAGTGTGCTGTGCATCTATTTTTAATTTCTTCAAAACCAAAACAAAATAATTTTATAAAAATACGGTCACTGTAGACAGTGCCTCTCGAAAGTGATTCGGGTAGGTGTATTATTAAGCAAAGCTCCACAGCTGTACGCAAAGAATGGACGTACCTGATTCGTCACAGGCTTGATCGTGGAGTTTTTCAACAGTCTCTCGATCTGTTGGGAATTGAAGTTGCTGACACCGATGTTTTTGGTCAAACCTTTCTTCATCACGGCCTCCATGCCCTTCCACGTGTCGAGATAATCGGTATCGCTGAGGATCGGACTACCATCGGAATTTTTTGGAAAAAGTTCGTCACCCTCTTTGTAAGCGAACGGCCAGTGAATAAGATACAGATCGAGATATTCGAGACCCAAATTGTTTAGAGTCTGCCTGATCGCGTATTCGACGAGGTCGGTGGTGTGATAGGTACACCACAGTTTGCTCGTTATGAAGATATCTTGGCGTTTAACGACACCCTCGGACATCTTAGCATTCAGAGCCTCGCCGACTTCCTTCTCGTTTCTGTACACGTGAGCGCAATCTATGTGTCTGTAACCGATGTCAATCGCATCCTTGACGGCCTGAGTCACCTCGCCGGGCTTCGACTGTGAATGGAAACAATAATTTATCATCTATAAAAAAAACACGGCCAGCTTTTCCTTATATCGTTAATCAGTACAAATTACCTACAAAAGGGGTAAATCATGGTCGCGTCACTCGCGCGCTCCGCGCGGTCGTATAAGGTAGGGTCCGCAACGTGAATTTCGACCCCCCTTATGACCTTGAAGATATCTGCATGATATCGAATTTCATCTTTGGCAAGTCTCTGTCAGTGCACGACTTTAGGAAGAATAACCAATTGTTCAATATAGAATTTTGATCTCAAGTGAACTTCCCCGAGAAAAGTTTGTACGATGCAAAATACAGCCGTTATAACTTGATAAAATTTGGCCACATGCAGATATCTTCAGGGTCATTCTCCCTTCCCTCCCCGCGCCCGCTCTTCCTTTAGAAGGGACAAAATATCACAGCCCTAGTGGAACTAGTGTAACCACGGATTTGGGGTTGCATTGTTGTCGCGGTCGCACTAGGGTTGACTAGACATGCATCCAAAAAAACGACGCAAAAATAAAGGTTATCTACGAGTCTATAGCAAGTTACAATTTTGAACATTGTGCATTAGTCTATTGAAGTCTGCCGATGGTCACCTCCGTTCCGTTAGGGAGCCTAAGGGGTGGCCCAAAAGGGGGCAGAATGTTTTGCCCTTGGGTGGGGGGGGGGGGCCAGCTTCATTTTATGGAGGGAGGCCCCCCATATAATGAAGCTGATCTTTTTCCCTTACATGAAGGGCAAAAGCGTCACCGTCATAGAAACGGTCACCTCCCTCTCCATATGATGAAGTCGACCCCCTCGATTCTTGTAATACACGCCCCGCCCCTCGATTCTAGACTTGGCGCCGACGGCGAGACTTTTTTTATGATTAGAGATATATACGATATTTTCTTGGATAATGTTCAAGTGATCGAAAGATATTTTTAACACACTTATTGTGCATCGCTTCGAACGCAGCAATACAGTAATCTAGAAGATGAGTCTAATTGTAGCATTGATGCTACAATTATTGCCTTTTTCATCGCCACAAGAGCGTTTCATCATCAGGAGATGAATTTTATTAAATCTTCATTATCTCCGCGATGCAGTAATGCGTATTTCTTTCTGGTAATAGAGAGGAATTTACGATACGGTTTACATATGGGCCATTCCACGTCAATTCGAACGGCCCAAACATTATAATTTGTGTAATATAATTCGTGTTGTAATAGTATATAGTGTGAGTACCAGGGTTTAAAACAAAAAAATTATCGGCATTCGTTTCCATGTGAGCAGAAAGGCGCGTTAATATTAAAAATTATTATATCTCTGAAATTTGTGGTCGCACAAAAAAACGTCATTTGCTAAAAAGGAAGCTATTTTTGATAAACTATCTTCGTAGATTTTTCGACATTTTCCAAGTACGAGAAACTTTTTTAAAAATTACAGGACATGTTTATTCTTTCAAATTTTTCAGTATGTATGACTCCGTGCATTTTACTAAAGAATTTTCCGATTTTGAAGTTTCTTGTGCTTGGAAAAGTTATAAAAATGTACGAAGATAGTTAATCAAAAATAACATCTTTTGTGTGCATGACATTTTTTGCACGACCGAAAGTTTCTGAGATGAAATAATTTTTTATTTTAATACGCCTATTTACTAACTTGAAAACTGGAGGCCAAATTTTTTTTATCCAGGTATTCACAGTATATACTACTACAACATCACGAACCTTCAGCTTGACCTAAGTTTTAGGCCTTTCGACTTGATGTTGAATGTCCCATATATTCGATGCACACCGAGGCAGCGTGCAGACTACGAACTTTCGCACTATATTAATGAAACTAACTGGGCATTATGAAAGAGCTTATTACTTGTAGTGTGATAATTATCGAATGTAAATTCTCAGTGATATCAAGAAATAATAATATGGATATATAATAATATAGTACTAACTTTTTGATACATGGTGGCCATTTTTTCCCTGCCAATTCCCTGACTTTTCACTGACCAAAAAAAAATTCCCTGGCCAAACTTCTAATATCTATTTAAAAAATCTAATGATACAAATGAAAATGCCTAAATATTGTATAATGTTTCATTCTCTTTTTTCAATATGTTGCCAATTTTTTTTCAAAGCTTCTTTTTATGTACTTTTTATTTATTTATAGAAGATTTTGCGACAATTTACTTTTTCCCTTACCAATTTTGAAATTCCCTGAATTCCCTGATTCCCTGAAGTTCTTTTTTCCCTGACCGCGACCACCATGTGATATATATTAAAAATGCCGGCGTACCGTTTTGGGCTGAACAATGTATCAATCTAGAAGACTAGTAGCAAGCCAACAACGCAGTAAAAGTGAATTATTTTTTGTCATAATGTTTCTCAGTCAAAAGATGAAATTTATTCGACCTTAATTTTCCCCGCACTACAAGAGCGTATTTTTTCCTTTGTAATTGACAAGAATTTACGATAAGTGTCACGCACTCGACGTTGAAGTCTTATCGGCCGGGAATTCAAGGTCTCTCGTGGAAATCGCATAATCAAATTTACTGCCGTTGAAACAAAACAAGGTCACGACGGCAAGGATAAATAAAGTGCATCGAAACAAATGCGCTAGGAGTCCAAACGGAACCAAACGGAATGACAGCGCTGAATAACTTGACTATAATTTTCATGTCATACGCAGAAAAAAAAATCGTGAAAAATCATTGATTACTCAATCGCCAATTTTGCGAAAAAAAGAAGAAGCCGCAATATTATCAATGAGTTTTGGAAAATAAAAGAAAATTTGATATGCGAGCGCCTAAAAGAAAGAATTCATCTTTACCGATGTCTGTCGCCGTTGCGTACATTTTCTTATCTCGCATTTCTTTCGTTTCATTCTATGCGATGTTTCCGATAAGCCGTGAGCTGCTGATACGCGAAGCGAATTTTTCCCGCTTCGATCGATCGTGACCGCGAAAAATAATATTTATCTCGAACGTACCTTCCATGTGCCCAAGCCGAAGCCAGGAATCGTGTTGCCATTGTAGAACTTGATATTCGGCACGTTGAGCGACATATTTCGATCACAAAGTAAAAACACAACCTATATAGTTAGGAACGCAGGTGTCGAAGATAAATATTTGCCAATGATAGATTATCGCACTGTGACCGTTCGTCGACAACTAGTAAACCAATAAGTTTCCTTTGTTTCGTCGATACGTTCGGACCGAATGATTGAGCGCATGCGTCGTCCAAGGAGAATGTAGCGTGAGACTCGGAGAGGAGGGATAGACTAGGCGGGGCGCGCGGTGCGGCCGGCCGGCAGTGGCGCCGCAGTGCGACCGTGTGCTAGTGGAAAAGATAAAGAAACCAAAAATTCTCTTTCCATAAAAACCAACTAACAAGGGGATCGTTTCTAAATTTGAGCATTTTCTTTTTGAGATTAAGCATCTTCTGCTTATACCGTTTCATTCAAGCGTTTCATGATGTAACAACGAACGTGAAATGTTTAACCAAGTCCAAGCTCACTATGATACTAACAATTAACAACTATGAGTACGTTATATTGCCAATGCTTGAGAACGGAGAAAACGAATTTTTGCAAACTGCGAAGAACCGTCCAATATCTCAGGAAAATTTCAATAAGCATTAGTTATCGTCGAATCTAAGGCCGGACCCTTCCTAACGTATACACACAAACCGTGTATGCAAGTGGGAGAATACATGCGACGGGACTACTGCATTACATAATAGCTGGGAAGAGATTCACGGACAAGGTCGGGCTCTGCGCATGTTTCTCGATGGTCCGTTGGATGAATCGGACTATGCAAAGCCGGCCGTAACCGGCTAGTTGCGTACACAATCCGGTGGAAACAGTCCTTAACGTTTAAAGCTCTATAGCAGTGGAAAATTTTGCTGTCGCTTGGCCAGACATAAATCCCACAAGGGGGATAATAAGATACCGAGACACTGGCGTTTCAGACGGAAGGGACTCATTCGGCGTCTCTGATGTTTGATTTTCGACAAACCAGTGTGTGTACCCACACGGATACAAGTATATGCGAATTTCTTTTTTTATCTATCAAAAATACTTTTCTCGAAAAATGTTATATAATTCATACACGGCTTTATGAGATAAAACATCTAGATGAGATATATGTAAATATCTTTATAAGATATCCGATGGATATAATCAAGCAAATATTTGGAAAATTATATTTTTCGTGATAGCTACGAAACTATTATATATATATATATGTGTTATGCAGTATGCATTTTAAAGAATACAGCAAATATTAATTCGCTGCGGTGTATTTTACGTAATTTTTCCAGTCCCATCCTTGATATATCTTAATCGATATACGAGGCTGTATGTCAAGAGTGGACAATGCAGTGAAACGTGTAATAAACACACACCTTGACAGGTATACGAGGAGTGAAGACACCCAAAAACGTTTGAAAAGTGACTATTTGGCATTAACACGTTCAAAGGGTGTTTAAACAATGCGTGTAAACCATGCATGTTACCCCAGATAGACGAGCGCCACGAAACGGATGAAATTGGAGCAAATGTTGGGCCAACTGCGACCGTTTCGTGGGGCCTGTCTATCTGGGTACTTTTACACGCTTGGTGGTGTGTTGAGAAAGTGACGACACGATCTAAGCCTAAGGCATGTTAAAAAAACACCCTTGTTTTCAGCGTGACTGGAAGTAATTTACGTTTAGAGCTATTTGAGTGCATGCTGAAAAGGTGATAAGTGTTCGTTTCGTCTCAGCGTATAGATGAAGCGTATGCCACAATTAACAGTTTTTTTGGAGTTTTTAGTCGAGTTTGTCTACATAGATTACGATATATGACGGTAGGAATCGAAATGAGAAACTATCGCGAGATGACGAGTTTAGCTACGAGATAGCCATGAAGCGTTTAGTAATATTTCATAATTTCGTGTACTTTGTAGTGACAAATCAGAATGTAAATCTTTAGTTTTCTATGTTTTCAAACGTTAAGCATATTATATAACAGATTACGGATGATGCAAAAATTTCGAAATGTCGTTGACGTATCAAGTGTCAATTCTATAAATATCCACTTGCAAGAACGTTTCTCATTAATTATCTTGTCAAGTTGATGTCGATAAGAATTGTGAAAAATTCGTTGTATTATTGCTGAATGGAAATATTACCAGTAATTTAACATAACACTGCGATTATTGAACTAGGCAGTCGTGTTAATCATTTATGTAAATGATAAAAACGGTCACCATTTCGAATTTTATCCATGCATAGTCAATAAAATGGTTATCGCTTAGCACCTCGCATTTCTTACTTATTTCACTTTATTTTCGCACAGGCAGCCATTCATTGAAATACAAGTTTCAATTTGAATCGCTTTATCAGACGAGTGAAAAAAATGCTGACTCATCTAAAGTCATTGTTATCGACCGATAGACTGCTATGTTTTTTTAATCTATTTGTACACTCAGGAATTAATTCGTCCGTCTCGAACGGCATGGAAAAATAAAATTGTCCGACCGTTGTAGCACACGCCTCGTGACACCCACAGTGCATATCCCCGAACTCTGCCACCAGCTTTATCCGTATAGTTTTGTTGATTCTCGTTGATCCATCAATATCTTCATAGTTTCTTTGACGATCTAGTTTCTCGCTCCGATTAAAAGTCTTCAGTTTCTTATCAGTTCAACTCAGATAAATCTTGCGATTAATTTTTTTCTCACCTATCTTCGACTTCTCCAACGCGAGATTCACCGAAATATCCGATAATTCCGTTGATAAACCCACGCATTAAATCGATGATAATTCGAATGAATGTGTAAACGCAATAGGATATCGGTAACCACAGCCAACCGTAGCAGAGGGGACAATTAACCCTGTTGCAAACGTGACCGCTTACTGTACGATCTTCCGAAACTGTCATATTTTGGTCCATCAGCCTCTTTGCCTCGTTTTTACGATCCGGAAAGTGTCTATTTAAATCCAACAATTTCTTCAGCCAAATATCCTCGCAGAGGTCGATATCTTCAAGATACCCGCAAGATCCTCCTTGATCCTTCAAACCAAGCGTCTCGTAATCCGCCGGGTTCGAGATCTTTCTTCGTGGCTCGGCCATAGCGATAATCCGAACTTTTCGCGGATATTCCACGTAACAGGGCCAATCGGTGATGAACCTACCCGGGTTTTTGTCGTTTGATCGAAAAATCGTACCCGCGCCTCTTCGAAATATCATCGAGTTAACAACCCGCAAAACTTCGAGTCTGATATCCTTTTTACCGAAGTATCTGGTGAGAGGATAATTTCTCATAACTCGCGAATAAATCTTGAGGTCATTGGTGTATCGAATTTTTATCCAAGCGAATAGAAATGAATCGACGTGTTTCCTCTCGAAGCGCAGCAAATTCTCGAGGTCAATGCGTATAGTCTCCAAGCACTCGGGCGTGAATATCTTCTCGAAACTTCGGTAGTTCAATCGGTGATCTATATTGAGGACGATGCAACCGATCATCGTCATAATAAAATCCATTACATGGACGATGATGGCTTGGTTCTTTCGTTTGTTCATAGTTGACTGATTTTCCAATAAATTCCACGGACTCATTGATGACGAGAGACGTTTAGTTTTTTCGTGCATCGTCATTGTCGCCTTATCGGATATTTCCTAATTGAATATTCTGTGGTATCTCACTGTCGTCGATTCATCGCTTTCGTTCTTTTGAGGCAGCGAAATATTTTCTTTTTTTTTTACTTATATTGCACTGTTATTGACCTAAGCCACGAGAGCTCGGGAATTTGACAGCGTATTTGTCGCAATAGACGTGGCAAAAATTGGTGTTTAAGGATTGAGTTGTGTGACGGAAAGAGGTTGACATTTTCATAGTCGATGTCATAATCGATCTGTATTTTCGAGTTCATTTATTTTTTGACTAATAATGTAATCCGGATAGTGGCTCGTATCAAAACAAATGTGAAG
The DNA here is from genome assembly GCA_030522725.1 of Ichneumoninae sp. B BG-2022a. Classification (NCBI taxonomy): domain Eukaryota; kingdom Metazoa; phylum Arthropoda; class Insecta; order Hymenoptera; family Ichneumonidae; species Ichneumoninae sp. B BG-2022a. The sequence goes on from JAPYZD010001838.1 coordinate 17,289, forward strand.
AAAATTATTTCAACGCTGATTAGGAAAAAGAGCTTTTACGTACCCTTAAGGCGAACCCTCAACAAGGGTACGGTTAATAAAGAAAACTGCAACAATTTTTTTTTGGGTATACTAATAATTTCTAATTGAAAACAAATTCTTGCATGAACGGTTTTCAATTGAGCACCTTGTGCGAATTTGCTTTGGAGGATAAGTGTGGAGTACCACCGATAACGTAACTTTAATTTCGGAGTTTTTTATCGATGGCGGATTTTCACATGGCTGTAGAGCGAGGTAAAACCTCCCTTCGGTCCGCCTCGGAATTAGTCGATACCAAAAACAGTAATTCCCTTTTTCAAGGGTGCTAAATGTCCCTGTCGGAATGGTCGTTTGCAATTTTACGGCAATTCAACTGTTAGAAAACCGAACAAAAGCGTCCAAAAAATAACTGCTAAAACTCACTAATCAACCGAACGCAGTGTTGCCAAGCGGCACCGCGTTCATTATTTTCACGACGCCTCTGAGGGGTTGTGATCGATTTATTATATAATCGTTCGAGGAACGTCCCAATTCCAGAGTGGGCGTTTTCCTTGTTATAACTGTAAACTTACCGTTGATAAATCAGTATAAGGAGCGTTTTGGTGTAGGTGTTTACTTGTTTCAACCCTAAAAGTACCGGTAACCGGCGAGTTCTGATAGTTATTTTACAACCGCGAAACAACCGGTCATTAAACCGCTCGATGAACATTCCAGTTGTTCTACTCATTATGTTGTGGTTATAATGAGTGCAACAACCGGAAAGCTCCTCGAATGGGTGGATTATTTTATCGTTGTAATAAGTACTACAACTACACCAGAAAGCTCCTCGAACGTTTAAAATACGGTATGCTTCCCGATAACAGTTCGCAGCCAACCGATACCAAATCTGGTAAATTATCGGTTAATAGCTCTTATTTGTTCGCCGATTTCAACTGGTTATTTTTGTGGTCAATTCGCAGTCGCCTGTCCCAAGTAGTGAATTTTCTTAAGAATTCCCTGTTTCCTACGTAAAATCATCAGTGTTTTCACATCTATCAGATGACGACGCTAATACTTTGCACTTATTTAAAAAATTTGAAGCACTATTGGGCAGAGATTCGCCAGGGATACAAGCAACATCGGATTTAGTGTGAAGAAAAAAAATCTATGAGACACAGTGTTCCAATTGGTTTTGGGATATCTTATTAAATGTATTACACAGGGCAAATGTATAAGAGGAAGATTGTGCAAAGTAGAAAAAGAAACATAATGTACCTCGTACTTTTCACGACACACTATCGCCTGGGGCACAGTGTGCCATTTCTCGTTCTACATTACCGGCATGGGAAAAAAGCAAGGTGAACGTCCCACTCGGTACTAGCACGGGAATGCACGCCGTTCCGGCACAATGCAGACATGTATGTCCGCATGTGACGATATTGTGACGGCACGGCGTTTTGATACCAGAAATCTGCTTGCACGGTTACAGCTCGCGGTGGAGCTTTACAGCGAGC
>JAPYZD010001839.1:0-20027 GCA_030522725.1 Ichneumoninae sp. B BG-2022a
AAATCAATGATAACGCGTAAATCAATGATAACATGTAAATCAATGATAACACGTAAATCAATGATAACGCGTAAATCAATGATAACGCGTAAATCAATGATAATGCGTAAATCAATGATAACACGTAAATCAGTGATAACACGTAAATCAATGATAACACGTAAATCAATGATAACGCGTAAATCGATGATAACGCGTAAATCAATGATAACACGTAAATCAATGATAGCACGTAAATCAATGATAGCACGTAAATCAATGATGACACGTAAATCAATGATAACACGTAAATCAATGATAACACGTAAATCAATGATAAGACGTAAATCAATGATAAGACGTAAATCAATGATAACACGTAAATCAATGATATATGGACCGGCCCATATTCCCCACGTTTACCCTATTATATGAAAGCGCATGGACTTACGCAGCGTCAAAGATCCCCAAGCATCAGGAATTTTCAACTAACAGACAAGACGATCGAACTGCGATTAGTTGCCGACGTGTTCTTAATCCACTCGGACCTAAGAAGATGTTTTCTTCCGTGCGGGAAAGCCAGATTTGATCATTGCCCGTTCAAGAAAATAATTTCTTGTTTGAGGAAATAATTTTCGTTCGGCGAAGTAATTCCTGTTTAGGGAAAATGATCAAAGGCGATTCACCCAAAACATTCCCCTTGGTTAAATAATTAATTTCGTGACCCTCCCCGTCCCCATTCCCGCGCATAAAGTACGAACCTTGATCGACGAACCCTTCGAAGGCCTCGCGTAGATCGAACAGTCGATCGACAGGCGACGAGTGACCGTGACGTGACTCGCCGTCGTCGAAATTTTCGTCGATCCGACCTATGACGACCCCGTGCTCGTAGTAGTAGGTGGGTCTCGGTGCATATGTCTTGGTGCCGACGCCTTGGTGCCATTGTGTCAGGGGTGGTTGTGCCAGAGGATCGCGATCGTCAAAATTTGTTGTGCTGGGTCGCGAAGGTGCAGGTGCTAGTGCCGGATGCGGTGCCGACGGTTGTTGGGCACCGGGATAATCGTAACGGTGCTGCTGATGACGATCGCGATGACGATGATACGGTACGTTAGATTGTTGGTGACGATTCTGGTGCTGTTCAATGTCATGCGAATTTTGACGGGGATGCTGCGGCTGCAGGTGCTCGGTGCTCGAGGCATGATCATGCTTGGCTTTGCCGGGATACGAAGAGGATGAAGAAGAAGATGAAGAAGAAGAAGAAGCGGGAGAAGAATGATCGAACGAAGAGGATGAGGATGATGACGACGAGGACGATGGGCGCCCGTCCGCGTCCTCGTGGCCTGTCCCTAAGGTTATCCTACGTCCGTCCTGTCCACGTCTACGCTGATCCTCGTAACCGCCGATCGCATAAGTGCCGCGCTGATGATCGCCACCCCGGGCGTTACTCGTACGATCGAATCCACCGGGCTCGGCGCGTTCCGCTTCCGGATCACCGTCACGCTCCGGATACATTTCGTAAGGAGTGAAGACGGAGATCCTGGGACGACCCGCTCGAATGCCTGGCAATTCGGGCATCTCGTACCTATCGTCATCTATTGCGGGACGACGATTGTTAACTGTCATATCGCGATTACGATACCCACCGTCAACGGATCCTTCGTTACTATCGTAATACGTCGTACGCGCGGTAGCGGCGACCGGAGGGAACAAAAAATAGGGATACATACTGGTCGGGGGCAACCAGATCTCTTGGAAGTTCTCCTGCTGGGGGTCGAACGGATATAGGGCCGAGTCCGTTCCCGATAGGTCTACGGACGCGGAGGAGGGCAGAAAGTCTGAAACACAAAAGCAGAGACGCGGGCGAACGGGTTGAGTGAAGCAAGTGAGTGAGAGATTCTGTGTAATATGGGTGTTGATTTCTTTTTTTGCTTTTGCTTTGCTTTTTCTGTGTCCAAGTCACGTGCTCAATAGAGTCTGTGAGAGAGTGAGGGGATTTTGCGATAGGATTGCGGTGATTTGTGGTGATTCTTGTTCGTTCCATCTATCTCTCTGTTTTTGTATCTCTTGGGCGATAAATACAGCACGGGTTACTGAAGCGGGGCGAGGTTCTGTTTTACCTACACAGTCAAGTCGCAGCGACCATACACCCAGAAAAAAAAATGATTTGATGGCCGTTTATTTGGTTTAAGTAAAATATTTATTTGATTTAAATAAATAGTTATTTAAAAAATTATATAAATATTTATTTGATTTAAATAAATATTTATTAAAAAAATTATATAAATATTTATTTGATTTAAATAAATATTTATTTAAATCAGATAAATATTTTATTTAAACCAAAAAAACGGTGGCCGTCAAATCTATTTTTTTCTGTGTGTACGCGTCAAATTGCTATTAACGATTCTAATGCATGAAACCTTAAGATTTTATGTGCTACTTGTTTTCTTACCTTGAAGGTGTAATATTAATTTGTTTTCAATAAAATCGTCGTGCGATTTTTTTTTTTGCCATAAAAACGACGCTTTGGCGATGATCCGCGAGTGGACTGTTAGCTCCCGATGGTAACGCCCGTTCAAAGATTATCCGAATATTGGGTAAAGTACTTATTACACCGGACGACAGTGGCATGCGTCTTGAGGAAAAGGCAAAGGGGGCGGGAAATAGTGAGAACGCCGGAAAGGGTCGAGCCTGCCTTAAATTGGATTTTGATAAGAAACGACTTCTACGTTTCTGCATGCGGAGCGGGTGAAAGAGAGAAAGCGAAAAGCGGATGGGAGGTGAGAGGAGAAGGTTGAATTATGGCTGGGCCATTGCCGCTGTTTCCTATCACCGGATATACCGACCGAGGGGCGAGCGGCGAGGAGCGGAAAAGCAAGAGCAAGAGATAGAGGAAGGATGGTCTGGTTTTGAATATTTAATGCGATCCTCGGAGATCTCTCTCTCTCTCTCTCTCTCTCTCTCTCTCTCTCTCTCTCTCTCTCTCTCTGTGTGTCCCGTCGGTTATTCGAAAATGTGCCTGGCAAATTTATCCGAGTTTGAACGAATGAGAAATCTAAGATAAACGCTTCTGCACACTTAGCGAAAAGGCACTCCGGTAAACTAATTTATATATTTTTTTAATTCCACCGTGGCGACGATATAAAATTATACTTCGTTTTACAAGCCACGACATCGCCGCCGGATTGTTGCTCAACGAGACGGGAGAACCGAGGCCGATCGGGTTCAAAGTGGCCATAACTCTAACGATTCTAATGCATGAAAACTGGAGATTTTAGGTGCTACTTGTTTTCTTACCTTGAAGGTGTAATATTAATTTGTTTTCAATAAAATCGTCGTGCGGTTTTTTTTTTGCCATAAAAACGACGCTTTGACGATGATCCGCGCGTGGACTGTTAGCTCCCGATGGTAACTCTCGTTAAAAGATTAGCCGAATATTGGGTAAAGTACTTATTACACCGGACGACAGTGGCGTGCGTCTTGAGGAAAAAAATGCCGGTAAACTAATTTATATATTTTTTTAATTCCACCGTGGCGACGATATAAAATTATACTCCGTTTTACGAGCCACGACATCGCCGCCGGATTGTTGCTCAACGAGACGGGAGAACCGAGGCCGATCGGGTTTAAAGTGGCCATAACTCGAACTGACAAATTGCATCGTTCTCGGTACTTCGAATCCCCGCTCCCGCCGGAAAACGCGTTCCCTCCGAGTTTCGAATCGAATTTATGAAGGTTCGCCGGGCAGCGACAAATTTGAATAACTCCAGTCGCGTCCGCTTTTGGAGTTGCGCGTGTATGTATGCATGGGGCATTTCGTACCAAAGCTAGACCTCGACCTGAGTTTCGATCTCGTAGGTTGAGGGTCGGTTTCGGATCGAGTTGGCACGGACTGGCCCGTATACATACATGGCAGCGGGCGCTGCTATGTGTGTGTACGAACCGCCATGCCGGTTTGTATATTTTCCACTTGCATACATCTCTCGGTTAAACCAACAGAATTCAGGTGGCACGCGCAGCTTCCACTATCCGTAAGACGATAAATATATTTGTTTACGACGAGACGAACGACGAGAAGGTATATGTAGATCGCGATAACTCGTGGCCTGCGGGGATGTCAGCTACGTTTATATTTCTCGTACGCTCATTCTCAATCCATTCCCATCAGATACGTCTCTCTCGTCCGGGGTTTAATATAATTTTGCGCGAAAATTCCGCAGCGACGAAGGTGACTTGTAGTTATTATTTATTTGCGAATGAAATTTTTTTAGCTTCTTTTTATCTAAAAAAAATTTCTTCCGGTTGAGTACGGCTGGGTGAGCTTTTGCACTTTGCAGTTTTTAGCGCATTTACGGAAGAGCGGACAGTGATTAAAAAAAAAAGAAAAAAGTGAAGATATATTTATAAAAATATATAGAGATAAATGTCAAAGTGCTCCAGTGACGACGGTCTGGCCGGAGGCGAGCTGCGGAAAGGCGGGGAGAGTTTATAATTAATCTTTCCAAATTACACCTCGTTATATGGAGGGAAAAGTAAAAATGGCTATGTCGATAATTAAAATAAAATACGAACATCCGATCGCAGTCGATTCGTTGCTGGCGTCGTCTCTGTGCGCGCGAAAAAATATAAGTTAATAAGGTTATTTTTTTCTTGCGCACGGAAACGACGTCATTCGACGAATTCATCGATAAATATATCGAAATTTTATAATAATTAAATTTCGATATTTTTATAGCAACTTTGCCGTCGTTTATCGGAAATTTATATTTAAAAAGTAACCTTCTGCAAATACTTTATTTATAAAAAAATAAAAATAACTAAAGGGGATGTAGATAGACAATTATTATATCCAGGACCATACGATTTTATTTTATTTTAAAAGCTTTTATCGGTTTTAGATTGTCAGGCCACAGCGTGACAAGGCAGGTTTCATTAACTACATGTCCGGCGAGTCCGAGGTGCTCGGATGGCTGCCGAATACGTCGAAATGACCTCGCAGCATCGATAATCCTTACTTCCGAACTGTCTCAATTTACCGAACAGGGAGAGAGAGAGAGAGAGAGGGGGGGGCGTAAAAAATTCATCTGTACATTACTCTATTAACGCCACTCAGCTGTCTGTGCTAGAAGACGTTAACGTATCGGCCAAATCAAGTATTTATTCGTGATCGATCGATCTTTCACGGACGCGACTAAAGAGGATCCCCGGGAGCTTGTGGGAAGGATCGAAAGTGATGTACCGAGCGAATAAGGCCGAAGAAAAAAAAACACGGAGATAGAGGGATCGCGTCTGGGTGTACGTGTGTTTACGTGTTCGTGTTTATCTGTTCGAGATGTAGAGTAGAGTACGGTGGAAGAGGAGTAGAAAATAGTGGAAAGTCTGTACAGACCACTCGCGGAGTGTCCCGAGAGAGGTACACGATAATGCATGCTTGGATATACATTACTACTGTACGTACTTTTTTATGGCATTTTTTTTAACCTGTTCCTTCTTCGACACAGTTTACAAAGAAAAAATCGAGGACAAATTTGAGAGATGGAAAGACAGTGAGTGTAGAGTTATAGATACAAACACCGACATGCGAGAGATTGAAAGATAGAGAGCTACCGCATGCATGCACACTCTGCCCAGGTTAACTGCTGACCCTTTGAAGCGCGATTTAAATTTATGCGAAAAATCTGGGCTACACGTATGGATACATCGAGCATCTCGTAAAAATTTCGTAACGATTCGCCGAGCAGTTTCAAAGATAAGGTAATATAGACGCAGCTTACAGAAGGTGGATTTAACGTTGGGTTTTACACTGTGCGTCAAAGGGTTGATATATTTCACTATTCTGTCAAATTACCTGGGCAGAGTAAACGAGGTAGGAAAATGCCTTTTCGGACGCGAATCGATTCATCCTCATAGACTCTCGTCCGACAAAGCTACCCCGTTTTTTTTTTTTTTTTTTTTTTTGGGGATGCTACAGTGCTCGTGCATACGTGACGCGCTGCGATTCGCAATGCATTCCGGGTGCATCGGCGTCGATCCACGATCCTTCGTCGAGCTTTCTTATCAAATTTATCTTTTTTTTTCACTTAACTTAAAATTAATCAATTATCGTTCGTTCTAAAAAAAAGGAGCGACAATTCGAAATATTGATAATAATAACGCAATATCCGGCGGCGTTGTGATAATCAATAATCTTCTGATTATCAAGAGAAAACTTGGATCGAACTGGTACCGAAATAATGTACATCTCGCGTCCCGTTCAGATGTAGTTTTCGGGCTCCTCGCGGTTTGACGCGGGGCGACATGTAAATCAACGCTAGCGTTACAAAAGCTAAATGCTAAAGGAAAAGAACATAAATGAAGATTAAAAATATGTCGATGGTAATTTAATGTTATATTGATGAGTTCCGTTCCATGGCCCTGGCGAAGGTGTATTTCAAAAATGGAATATCAATGACGAATCATTTTTCTTGCGACACCCTTCTGGACGAAGTTAAAAAGACAAACAAAAAGATAAAAGCCACAATTTGAAAATAGAATAAGCCTAGACCGAACGAACGACTTTGCGATCGAGACAAAAATCACACTCGTAAAGACAAACAATCCGAACAAAATATATTTGGGGCATTCCACCAGAAATTTGCATGCTCTGACCCTGACCCCCTAAAATAATTTTTTTTTTCGGCAACTGTTTTGAAATAGAGAAGATATGTATTTTTTATATGTATTTTTGGGCCGTGGATCGCTATTTCCGACCGTATGATTTTAATAATATATACTTTTTAAAATATTAATATCTTGGAAGTTTTCAATCGTATCGAAAAATTTCTCAGACGAAATTTGGTTGGTTTAAAATTATCAAAATTATGCATATTTTTTTGAAATCTTCTGGTCAAAGTGTAAAGTTGTGTTACACGACGTTAGAGTGGAAAATATCATTTTTTGTCATTTTGTTCACTTTAAACAGAACAAATTTTGTCTTAAACTTCCACGATATTAATGTTTTAAAACGTAGCCTTACCGTAAATATCAAATATTCATAAAAATCATACGGTCGGAAATATCGAACACAGGCCCACATAAAAAAATACGTGTCTACTCTTTTTCAAAACCCTTTTCGAAAAAAAATCGCGCAATTATTGAAGGTGGTCAGGGTCATAGCATGAAAAATTCTGTTGGAATGCCCCATTTATAGTCTCTCCTTTAAAAATGGCGGAACGATTAACCCTTTAAGCCCGAGACAAATGTGGCACGCTCGGCACTAAAAGGTCAACTAAAGTTTCGTAGCAAAAAAATCGGTTTAATAACGGTTCCCCTGTTTTTTTTTGCTTGCATGGAGAGAGCTCCCCGATCGTCTCGAACGTCGAGGATCGTTATATCGATATGAAAACTACCCTCGACTTGGTCACATCGATAATATACGAAATTTTCGAGGGTAAAGTTATCCCCGAGCTCCCCGACGAAAGCAGCGGAAGCGGCAGCATCTCCTCATTCATATTCATACAACCCTTCTGCGCTCGATGATCGCAAGAACGAGGAGTGAAGAACGGGGGTGAACTATAAAAGAAAAAAACTCTATAAAAATAAACGAGCGGGCCGAACAACGAACTCTCTTCGTTCCCGGGCGGTTGTGTTATCAACATATTTTTATATCAATTAATAGCTTCCGACTCTTGCAAATGTTGTTAGTATTACGGGCTAAAGACAATTTTATTTTATGAATTAAATAAAAAATATTTTTAAATGTCGCAAGGTTGTTAGTTCGGCCCAGACGACCCCTGCCCTCGATACAAGTAATATTTGTATTGTTAAACGTCAAGTGGACTATTTGAGCTCTCGACACTTGCAAATGTTATTAGTAATATGGGCTGAAGAGGATTTCATTTTATGAATTAAATAACAAATCTTTAAAAATTCCGCAAGGTTGTTAGTTTGAGCGAGACGACCTCGGCCCTCGATATAAATCATAGTTATATTATCAAACGTCAAGTGGACCATTCGATTCCCTTAAAGTACCAACAAGTCTTCAGATATTCTTTTATGAAATAAAAAAATAATATTCCAATTGTCTCAATATTTTACAGAATATCTCTCGATGTGTGAATTATATTTTTAAAAATTGGCATGACAATTGGTACACCACTGGCCAAGAAATAACATATTTCCGTTGTCACTCTGAATTAAGCACAAAACATCTATTTATATTTTTGGTCTCCACGGAGTTCCTCGTACGATTGTGATTATTAATACGGTACACATCCGACCACCCTCCAACGATGTGACGAACGATATGATATCATGTATATATTGTACAGACAAAATAATGCTAGGTCACACGAAAGCGAACGAGGCGGAGCTGTACGAGGCGATCAGCGAAAATTACTTTACCAAAGGCCACACGCAATAAAATGCATAATAAATACATAGGTATATTTAATACTTGTATAATACACGTACGATTATGAATGATGACGATGATTATTATTGATACGATATATGTAATGTAATGTAATGAGTATGAATAACGCACACGTGACCAATACAATATTGAATTTATCGTAACGAACGTAAAATACTTGTACGCCTAATGAAACACAATTGGGTTTTAACCAGATTCGCAGGCACGTTTCTATGCACCGTTGTGTTTACTTTTCTCAGCATTTTTCATAGTTACTGTCGCGAAAAATTGATTAGGCAAGCAGTACATGGCCCTGAACATATCTGCGTGAGACTAAATTTCCTCCAGTTATAACGGCTGCGTTTTGCATCAAGGAAACTTTGCTCGGGAAAGTTCACATGGAGAATCAAATTCTACAAGTGAACAATTTTTGTTTTTTTCCCCCTAAAGCTGTGGATTAATGGAGACTTGCCAAAGATGAAATTTGATGTTATGCAGATATCTTCAGAGTCGATAGCAGTGCAACCGAGCACTTTTTCAAAAATGAGACTGCATTCAAAATTAGTCCGATGAAAGCTTCGTCGATACTGAACAAGCCGAAAAGCTCTCGTCGCTGGGAACGGATTTGGGAGCGTATTATTTCGCATTGTTCTATTTCGGGGAGTTTGAATGGGGTAGAGGCCTCAATGAGGGTAGTGAACTGATGTGCGTTGTCGGGGAGAAGATAGGGTTGAACGGGCAAAGACCGACAGGGATGATACGGACGTGATCGCTAGTCACTAGGTATTTCTGGTGGTCGTCGACCCCGTCGGTGCGCTCTACGCACACGCACACATTCACCAGAAACATTAAACCATCCTGAATCCTTTGAAAGATTTAACGCCGGGATCCGTATTAATCTGGTTCAGTCGCGACCGCATTTCGGCGTCTCAATTATTTCGATTTCCCGTATCGCACGGGTGAATACAGGTCGCCCGATAAAATATCCGAATGGTAATTCTGGATTTGGTAAAGGGAATAGTAATTCGATTAAAAAACATTCATCGAACACAACCAATATCGACTGATGCAAAAATTAAATTTCCGATATGTTCTGATAATACATTTCTTTTCGCCATTCAGCTAAAAAATACCTGCGCATTTAATACAGTGATTCAATTAATTTATCGACTGACGACGATGAGGACGAAGGTAAACGAAACGCGAAGGAGAAGACGACGAAAGTCTCTGGAAGGCACAAGGGTGGGTTCGAGGGAAAAGCGAAAGCTGCTCTTGTCGGCGGGTAATTACGGGAAGGGACGACGAAGCTTTTCTCCTCACTTGTTTGCCTGTACAATTTAGGGAGGCATGTCAGATAATTCTCGGTGCGAGAAATCGCTCGACAAAGGAAGTAAAGTGTGGTTGCGATAAAATTTCAGAATCGACGATGCTCAGGAAGCGCCATCGTAAAAAAAAAATTCAACGAGCGCACAATTTTCTGTCATTCATTAAACAACGACGATATAGCGATTGTAATTTTTTTTTAAATTAAGAAAAAACGTAAATGAAGATAAAAATATTGTCGCAAAGAAAAAAAATTCGACACACAAATATTAGTAATATCTAAGTATAAACATAATTATTTATCAAAGTTTCACAACATCGACATAATTAGTACCAAGGTGCTGAGGTAGTCCCTCAATGTATTATCGATTCATTCGTTAACTTGTGTTTAGTATAATTGTTGTGTTATGTTTCGTTATTGCTGATTTTGTCTTTTTTTAATGTTGAACTTCGATGCGAGCAAATCGTAGTCTTTTAAATGCCAATCTAATTATTGTTTCTACTGTGTCTACGCACTCACCGATGCAGGGATTGTGATTCACCATCGAGAATATCTTGTCGCATCGCTTCTTTATCTGATTCTTCGGACATATGCAACCAAACATCGGCGACAGTCGTAGCTGCGTCCACGTGTCGTGACAAGCGTCCCTGAAATCACACAAAAAAATTTAAAAAATTATTTACAATTATATCATTTTAACAATTGAGTAAATTTTCGGGTGCCCAAGAGAAACTGGTACACCGAGAGAAATAATTTATTTGACGGCCACCGTTTATTTTACTCAAACCAAATAATCTGTGGCCGTCAAATAATTTTTTTTTCTGGGTGTACTCAGGCACATGAATTCCTCCACCGTTCCTTTGATTCCCAAAAAATTATAATAAAATTTTTACAATAAGAATAATTCAGCTTGAACAAATTGCCAATTAATTCTTCAAGGGGTTCTCGTCAACGACGCAAACAATGAGATCAAGAGTCTCGATTCTAATGAATATAATAAAGCGATAAGAGTAACAAATTCTATGGAGAAGGGTAATAAAAATAAGGCGGCCGAGATGAAATCGAATAAAAAAAAAAATATATATATATATATATATTGAGAATTTGAGATGGACGGCTATTGCGGGTGAGAGGGAATCCGCAGAGAGCGACGGGCTGAGTAGCTGGAGCATCAAGAGGTATAGATCGCACTCGGCCAATTGGAGTTCACTGATAAATTGGCGGTAACGGGGGTGCGAGACGGTGGGTAAGGGTAGAGGAAGGTAGCGCAAGAAGCGAAGGAGTGAAGCTGCAGTGGAAAAATCTCGAGCGAAAGAGCTTGGGCGGCTCTCACCGTTATGTACTACCGTGTATACCATATACTTGTAGTGTACATAATGTGCAAGGTATGCCTCCGCTGCATGGCGAAAACAGCGGGCGAACGGTCTACGGGCAATTTTTAGCGGGTGAAAGAGGATCGGTAAAGCTTATATAAAAGCACGGATATTCATTACTCTCGTGGCATAAATCAGATCTTATTGAATTTTCCAAGATTTTGGTGCACCGATGAGACGAAAGAGAGAAGGACGGGCAATGGTGGTCAGTGCAGAGGGAGCGTGCACCCAGAAAAATAATTTATTTGACGGCCACCGTTTATTCGGTTTAAGTAAAATATTTATTTGACTTACATAAATATTTATTTCATTTAAGTAACTATTTACTTAATTTAAATAAATATTCATTTAAATCAAATAAATATTGTACTTACACCAAATAAACGGTGGCCGTCAAATAAATTCTTTTTCTGGGTGTGATTCCCTTCGGGGTTGAGAATACCGTTGGAAGGAAAATGAGCTCCGGTCACATTATCATGGTAAAAATTGTTGAGCGTTAAACGAGACCCCGATGAAGTCCGTAAAAGGCTTTTTCCTAACGCATGGACGTAAAATCCCGATTTCTGTTCCTGTGAAGTGAGAAGGACACTTTTTCGCACCGCGTGCGAGAAAACTACTGCGCAGACGCGTAGAAACACAATATGCTACTTTTCTCGCACTAGTGCGCGAAAGTGCCTTTCTGCGCAAGCTCCCGAAAACGAAAAGTTATGTGAATGGCAGCGGCGCAGAAAGAGGAATCCTGACACGTTTGAATGCCGCACTCGTCAAGAACTCGGTTTCTACATCCGTGTCGTACAAGTAACAGTTATCGAGGTTTTTACTACAACCTCAATATTCGGTACGGAAATGGACAAAACACCACCCAGTTCGAACCACGTTCATTATTCTCAGCTTTATGAGATCGAGACGTTCCTAATGGCCTTCGCGAAGTTCTTTGAATCCCTGGAAGACACCTCGACGCGGCCATCTTCCTTTTATCTTTCCTATCTCCTGTCCCGAATCCTGCCGGAAGAAATGTAATCGCCCGGGAAAGAAGATACGACGAGTAAAGCGAGAGAAAACGAGGAAAGACGAGAAAAAGGAATCTCTCTCGCTCCCGTTTCAGCGTCGCGTTGTACGATGCGTCGCGCTACAGTAATGTACATCGTAAGATTGTGTGAGTACACGCGTCATCGGAAATAGTGGCGCCTCGGGGGTTGGTCACGGCTGGAGATTGAAAATCCCGGAGAAAAGTTGAAGTGTCGAGGCTCTCGGGCCGAGATGAGGGATATATACCTATTCTTTCGCGGATACTCGCGGGAAAAGACCCGAGACACACACACACACACAATACACATTGTACATCCCCATGGCGCGTATCATCCCTCCCCGTTTTCACGATTCCGCCGACTCCTCGCAACACCCTCCATCGCTCCATCATACTTTCCGACGAAAAAAAAACTTTTCCATCATGTTGGTACCGCGTCGACATGTCTCAAATAATTCGAACTAAGAAGAAAAACGAAAAGATTCTAATTTTTTTATTAAATTGGGATTAAATTGGGAGTAAATTGGGATTAAATTGGGATTAAATTGGGATTAAATTGGGATTAAATTGGGATTAAATTGAAATTTAATCCCAAAAAGTTTTTTTTTTCTTTTATAAACATCGACCGAAAATGCGTCTCTTTCGGTTGTAAAAATTAATTCCGCGGGAATGAAGAAAAAAATGAAGTCAATTCGCGCACTTATTCTTTGACATAATTTTATGCAAACAGGTAAAAAAAGAAACAAGGTCGCTCCATCATACTTTTCGACGAAAAAAAAACTTTTTCATCATGTCGGTACCGCGTGGACATGTCTCAAATAATTCGAACTAAAAAGAAAAAAGAAAAGATTCAAATTTTTAAAATTAAATTGGGAATAAATTGGGATTAAATTGGGATTAAATTGGGATTAAATTTCAATTTAATCCCAAAAAGTATTTTTTTTTCTTTTATAAACATCGACCGAAAATGCGTCTCTTTCGGTCGTAAAAATGAATTCGCGGGATGGAAGAGAAAAATGAAGTCAATTCGCGCACTTATTCTTTGCCACAATTTTATGCAAACAGGTAAAAAAAAGAAACAAGGTTGTCGGAGGTTGTTAGCGCCCCGTACGTGGTTGACTGGACTGAGGAACGGTGCCCGTCGCGGAGCGTGAAAAAAAGCGTGTCGACGTGTACCAGCCGTGTGGCAGAACGATAATTTTCCAAGCCGACTGGGCGTTCGTACATACTTCGTACAACCGGGTCTGAAGGATCCGGCGAACGTATAAATTGCGCGCGTACTTGGTACGCGCGAGAAGCTTTGAGGCGCGAGAGGGTGGCTCGTTGAGTAGTACCCTGACACGCGCGCGTAATACCTGTATCTAGTGCTGGTAGTGCTTTTACTACTACGATTTACTACGTACAACTTGGTCGACGTAAGTGTACGCAGCGAGAGCTTTAGCTTGAATTATCCCAGAACTGTGTGCGCGCTGTGCTTACCGCACAGTCGGCCAGCCCGTATCCCTATTTTTCTTTTAGCTTCCCTTCCAGTTGTACTTTCCGTCGTACTATCCGGAACGTCGTAAGCTTTTCTCGCAGTCGTGTTAACAAGCCAAGCTACTTTCTTGCGAGGTAAGTGTACCAGTAGCAGCACACTTAAGCCGTCGCTGAGATTCGGATACAAATTAACCGCATAAGGATCCATGCATGATATAAGCGACTTCTACGAGTCTTAAGGTTGTAACTTCTAGTTTCGAACACACTCCCAATGTTTATTTTCATATTGCGTAGTTTAATGTTTATGCTGCGAAATTGACGAGAAGTTCGAATGTCCCAGTACTCGGACAGCTGAAGTCCCAGTGTACGTACAGTGTCGGAGTATGGCCGACGATTGGCTGTTAGTCGGCAGCAGGTTCGCAGCCGATGATCGGATCTCGACTAATGCCCAGCTTCGACTAAACTGTCGATTGATAACCACTCCGCAGTTGGGCTCGATAGTTCGCACGACGATGCCTACCAGGATTGATCCGGTGCTGGCGTATCGTCGTAATGATGCGTGTTCGGTGACATCAAATGGGAGTTCGCTCACGACGTCGAACAAGTCGTTCGACGTCGTGAGCGAACTGGCCCAGTACCCGCTACCGACGTTCAGTACATTGCTCAATATAAATATTTATAAACGATTTTTTTTTCCCAATTTGCGTTTTATTATTTCAAATTCCTTTATTATAGTTTTTATCTACACGGTAACAGTTCTGTAGTGCTGACAGCCTAAGTTCCGTCAACATTATTAATTAAAGTGTGAAAAAAATGAAACAATAAAGCGCAGCTAATTTAAAGCAATTGATAAGGTAATATTAGATAGACGTGCAATAGATGTGCAGCTTATATATAAGATTCGAAAAAAATCTCTACAAGATGATCATCGCCGAGTACGTAAGATCATCATACTAGTCGTCTTAGGGTCACGGCTTCGAGTCTCCATTATTGACAAAAAATGTACTCCAATGATTCCGATGTGTGAAGATAACAAAAATACAAAAAAGCAATTGTAGAGTGATAAAAAATCATTTAAGAGTCGCCCAGATTCCTAAAAATATTTTTTTTTTATTGCTTATTAATATTTTTTTATTGAACGTTGGCTGGACATCGGCAGGCAACATTGGGTCAACGTTGGCAGGGTGTTTTCATCCCGACGTTAACTGGTCGTCGAACCTGCATTGGCGACCAGAATCGGTTCGACCTTCTAATGCAGGCGGTCATAGTTTGGTCCAACGTCAGCCCGGCTCTAAAATCGCACCTGGGATTATTCGGAGTCCTCAATAAACTAAATGCTTATGTCGGTGTGCGGCGAGTGGGACGTGTGCGGCCACTGGTACCCTTACCTACCTTACAGTGCCGCAAAGGACAAAAAAAAAAAAATAGGAACACGTACTCGGCGCGCATGTCACGAGGTTGTGTCTCGCAATCAGCGAAAATGGGATGGAATGACGTGGAATGCCTCTGTTAACTCGGTAGTCTGAGAGTACCGTGGCTATATCGTCGCTGTGTTCCGGTTCGCGGACGACAATTATTCGACGGGAAGGCGAGGGCGCCGTGTAATACGCGTCAGCACGCGCGAGGGTGGATAGAGCGTGCAGGGTTGTTTCTCGAAAGTCACCGAGTGCGTTACACCCCTTGCCGATGTTGGGTGAGGCGCAGTGGCAGCTTGCACGCGCGCATGCATGCATAACTAACACTATCGCTCTGCGCTCCGTTATCTTCCCTGCAACGCGTACTCGTACTCGAGACGCCGCTGAGCGAGAAAGGGGTGTGCGAGACACCGGCGAGGGGGTTTTCACAAAACCCTCCCCCCCCTTTGTTGTTCTTTGCTGCAGTGGCGCTGACGGGCTCTTTGATCTTTGAAAAAGGGTTAACATACTCGTGGCGCTTCTAGGTCGACGGGTGGATACACACTATATACACAAGCGAGATGATTAAGTGAAAGGGTCGCTTGTTAACTTCAATTTTAACGATAAATTATGCAAACATTGATTGCGGGCCTACGGACGGCCCATCGAAGCTTGCGGCTATCATGGGAACAATCGGCTCGATGATTAAATATAATTATCAGCCTCCAGATTGCGCGGGGCCTGGTGTATTCCCATGGACTATTTAGATCGAAGCGGACGGGTGAATCAAAAATTTAGTGGGAGGCTCACGAGGCTCCGCTCTCTCCCAAAAACATCCGCTAAATGTATTTCACTTCGCTCGGTGCGAAAATGGCAATTTTACGCACCCTCGGCGTGCGTAAAGATCGCATTTTCACACCTTGTAAAGTAAAATTTGATACAACCTGAAAAAAAATTTATTTGACGGCCACCGTTTATTCAGTTTAAGTAAAATGTTTATTTGATTTAAATAAATATGTATTTAAATTCAGTGAACAGTTACGCAAATGATATAAATATTGGTTTAAATCAAATAGATATTTGACTTAAAGCAAATAAACGGTGGCCGTCAAATAAATTATTTTTCTGGGCTACGATACCAAACTTGTTCTTAACTCGTGTGATTGCAACGCTCATCGTCGACCGATGCCGCAAACTCATTGGAAAACGTTTTATCGCACTAGTATGGTAAATTTTTTTTCTCATCCGCATAGAGTAAAAGTGTGGAATATGGCCCGGTCCATATATCATTGATTTACGTGTCAATATGGTGGGCCATATTCACCACTTCTACCCTATGTAGAGATCATTCTCGGAGCTGACTTTTTCTTCTGTATGAGAATACAAGATGCGTTGCCGTAATGTAATAATTCAAAAGCTCAGAATATCTGACAGCTATCACACGACCTGTCTCCGAATCTTAGATTCGGTAACGTCCTCCCCGCGCCCCAGTTCTGTTACACGATTATAGTTCGCGAGTTCATCTGGTTGCTAATTAGTCGCGGGAAGGTACGAACGCGGTTCCGTACACTTACGGCTCTTCGGGAGTCACGGCATGCGTTACAACCCCTTGTGTCGGGGGGTCGTGCAAGAAGTTACGTACAACCCTCCGACAGATATCCCACGTAATGTTATCCTGCTATGCATATCCTCACACTCGGGTTTATTACTCGAGGCGTATTGCTGTCTTTTCTCTCCGTCTTACCTCGGCGACGTTGCAAGGGGCTGAACACCCTAACATCACGTGAACGTGTCTGTGGTGGCTCCCGCCCCGTCTTCGCCCGCTCGAGAGTAACGTCGCTGCGGCCACACGCGCACCGCCAGACCGCCAACGACCCGACGACGACAACGACGAGGAGAGAACCTTCCTTCTGCCAGTTACTCGCGTCAACTTCCGCTCGTACAGCTGATGTGTGCTCTGCTGATGCGCTACAAGCATCGTTTCCAGCGGCATACCATAAATATATGATGCACGGTGGAGGGCGCACGTTCTCGTCCTTGTATACCACGTTGACATCGGACGCTGAAGTGGGTATGGGCGAGCTCGCCTTATGAATTTTAATAAGGGCTCATCGTCACGTGATAGGTGTAAGGGCCGTCTCCGCCGTCTGACAGGCTACCAGCCCTTTTCCCACCCCAACATCCTGCATGTCTAACTCCCGCGCGTGCACCGTTGTCGCACAACGGTAGGCACTGAACTGCGCGGTGGGGAGGCTGCAGCCCTACGGAGATGGAATAAGGGGTCGTTTTTTTCACTCGGAGCTCTCGGAGATTCGGTGAATCGGAGCTACGATTCTCTCAATCGACACCGAGGATTTATTCATTCACATACGCAGGTGGGGGGAGGGGGTTAGACAGTATTTCTTTCTTATTCTTCGCGGGAAAAGTCTCGTCCCAAATGGCTGTTCCATCTTGCCCCCGCTCTCCGCTATAAATTTTTTATTTCGACGAGAATATGGGAGAACGAGAGGGTGGTTCGTTTTCACACCTTTCCTTTAAATAATATACGATGTGGGGGAACGAGTGTGGGAACACAATTCCATTCGCCCTTTGGGCTTACCGGCGCAATGCTATTATACTACCTGCTGTACGCGAAGCCCTCGTGCTCAAAGGGCCAGTTATATTTTATGTAACCGCGGTTTTCTTCCGCGTCTCGTCTCGCGCTTCGCCGATAGCCAATGCTGAACTCTGTATGGCACGTAGGATCGATAGGGGTGTGCATTCGCTACGAGGGACGAAGGAAACTGGGGTCTCTCAAAAACCCGGCGATGTTCCTTCGGGCAACTTCTTTCCTTCGTCGCCGACTCCGTAGACGCGCTGCGTATGGATTATGGAGGAAAAAAACTGTGCGGATAGCATATTCTTACAAATTCGAGGGTCGCCGCGAGCCTCCCTCTCCGCACCCCTACTTTTTCCAACGATCCACCGACCGGTCCACCCAGAGTCGGAGGGATCCCGAAATTTGATCAAGAATACTCTCGAATCCAATTATGGTCTCGTCGAGGGATAGTAAAAAAAATGTGATACCATTTTTTTTCTTCGCCAAAGTCGTTCTGTACTAAAGCTTCTCTTCATAGATTTGGGGAAAGCTCGAATGCCACAAAGTGACACATGAACCCATTTTCGACGCGAAGATAACTACAAAATGTGTTTCGGCTGAAACTTTGGCACATTTATATCTCTACCACTCACAACTCTACCAGAAAACGTCTCTCCGCAAACATGTCTGCCAGAAAACAAGTCTCCCGGATAATAACTCTACCAAAAAAGATCATTCTAACAACTCTACCAGAAAACATCTCTACCGTATTACAACTCTACCGTGTTACAACTCTACCGTGTTACAACTCTACCGTATTACAACTCTACCGTATTACAACTCTACCCTATTACAACTCTACCCTATTACAACTCTACCCTATTACAACTCTACCCTATTACAACTCTACCCTATTACAACTCTACCCTATCCCTATTACAACTCTACCAAAGACTCTCCCGGAATTTAAATAAAACTCTCCCTGAATTTAGATAAAACTCTACCGGAATAAAAATAAAAATTCGGGAAGAGTTTCATTTAATTTCGGGGAGAGTTTTATTTCAATTCCGGGAGAGTTTTTGGTAGAGTTCTAATATGGGAGAGATGTTTTCTGGTAGAGTTGTTATCTGGTAGAGTTGTGAGTGGTAGAGATATAAATGTGCCGAAACTTTCGACCCGTAAGATTATTAAAAATTAGGTTTCCTTTCGTTATTTTAGTGATTTTTTAAAACTGTAATCCCGGAAATGTCGTACGGAAATTATAGTCCGGATATCAGCCTGACTTATTAAAGCCGCGCTCCGAGTGTGATAAACTTTGGTCCGATCTACTTAAAAACTGACGTTTCGCGGATGAGCGAAATTAATACTTGTTCGCGTCACTTCGTTTTAGTCTTGTACTTCATACCTCTCGGGCACGTAGACGACGAGGATGTCTGGAGTTCGCGGAGGACGCTCGGAAGGGGCTCTCGGGCGTCGAAGAATCTGAGGAATTTTGTCTCGTAATCCGTGTCGGGGTGAATAATCGCTGGTCTGATATCATCGTTGCCTCACTTCTTCTTCTTATTCTCCCGCGAGAGAAAGACGTTTTACTCTGGCCTGTATGGCAAACATATATTTTCTCGTACCCTTGGTTTTCTTTTTTTTTCCTCAAAGTCGCCCCTCATTCTGGCACCGGCGGTTTTTTCTCTTTGCCGCGCCTCCGAGGGATATGAAAGAAATAGCTTCGCTTACGAGGAAAAATTAGAAAATTCGCGTCTCAGCCGTAAATCGAGTTGACTGTCGCGGCTCTTAGCGCGACGAGGGAACGCTGCAGACATGGCCCGAGAGGACGCAAAAAATTATTAGCGAACAAATAGGTGAAAAAAAATAAAATAATAGTACAAAAATATTCTCGTTTTAACGGTTCTCGGGAGCGATAAGGCCGATCCTCTTATTGTCGTGTCCCCTTTCGCACGTTCCTCGCTGGGAAGCAATATCGCTCGACTACAAACACGGCCATCCCGCAATGACAGCGTAGGATAGCTGTTTCCTTCGAGAAATAAGCAGCCAACGATCGTAAAAATTCCTTTCGAATCCTCGAGGGTGTTGCAGGTTACGAGAGCGTGGCTGGTTGGCTTCGAGATGGATAAAAAAAACAATACGTTCTGTGATTCTACGGATGAGGACAGCTCCAGGGTTGGATGTCCGATGATTCCGCGAACGAGCGCGTTACTTATTAAACGTTCTCATTAAAAAGTTCTTAAGGAGGTTGGAGTGAGTGGTGTTTATTCCGCCTAAATTCGAGAAATTCGGGCAAGAATTGCAAACACTTCCAAATGTTATAAAAATCTTTAAAAATTCATACTTATTATAGGCATTGAAAAGACTAATTTTACATAATAATAGTTTCAAAATGTTATTAACAAATTGTTGAAAAAAAATTGTTCATCAAAATATGTGGTAACTCAACTTTTTTTTAAATGAAAATGATTCGTTCACTTTTCG
>JAPYZD010001840.1:0-18460 GCA_030522725.1 Ichneumoninae sp. B BG-2022a
CCTGCCCCTGCCCCTGCCCCTGCCCCTGCCCCTGCCCCTGCCCCTGCCCCTGCCCCTGCCCCTGCCCCTGCCCCTGCCCCTGCCCCTGTTCCGTTGCGTTTCAGTTCGAGAGAACTGCGGCCAAGATCAATTTAACAGGAGGAAAATATAACGTAGACAGAATCGATTACAAGTGCCACTAGGGAGTCGGAGATTGCCACCTCTTCATTTTATGCCAACTATCGACAATGTAGATGTATTTTTTATTATGAAAAATCATGCATGGATATTTTCCCGATCCTTTAAGGGCGGGAACATAGGAATCTTTTTTCTGTAATTAATGATCCGATAGCAACCGGGTTAAAAAAAATAATAATCTAGGCTATCTTGAGGAATTTTTCGATAAACATTGTGCAACTATGCGTACTGTTGTCGGGACCGAGGTACGATGTCTTTCTCGTTCACTTTGTCTGCGGCGCCCACCATTCTGGACGATCGATTGATCTAAACTAAAAATACCAAACGGATTCTGAAAATATAATGTAGAGGCACGTAGGATTTTTTTACGAACACTTCCAGAGAGTCCTGTCGATGAGCACATTGAGTTGTTTCAGCTATTTCCGTGGGAAGTAACAATATCCCCGTGCGTTTAGTTGACGCAAACTGTGTTATTTTTCTGTAAATTCATTTTATACATTTTTTCCTACATTAACTGCGAAATTGTCGATTCATATCCACAAAACTTATGAGTGAACGGACTCATAAAAAAGCTGATTAAATAATAAAAATTCTTTACATTATTTAATGTCAATTCGTCAATATCGTGAAGAAATTTGCGCTGCGCCATGGATTTTTCAAGATACGAAAGTCTTAACGGTATAAAAAATGAAGAACGTGTCGGGGACGTGATAGATGAGACAAACAAAGCAAACGAAATAAAGGTAAAACGAATAAAATGAGAATGAACGAGTAAAGAACTTTTATTCTGGCTTCCGGAAATGGAGTCTGATAATTCGTCGACGTCTGGTCAGGCGACGGATTAGAGGGGACGAACGAATTCACTTTTCTAACAAGCGCAGCCCCTTCGGTTCCAGTGCCGACAGGTTGACATTCGCGATCAATCACAAACCTAATGTGCTCGCTCCTCGATAATCGTTGTCTCGCGTTTAATCAAACTTCCATCAGAGTTAATCTGAAAATATAATCACACGATGCTTGACACATGAAAATAATCATGAAACTCAATATACTATAATTTCACCCTGCAAATCCAATCGTGTCGCAGTGATACGGTTTACACATCACGAAATCACAGATTATGTAATAATAAGATCATTTGTGACGCATCGGTGATAAATTATTTTTATTATTACTTAAATAATATTTATCGTTTAAATTATTATATTACGATTTCGTCTCCGACGTACACGATTTTCCTCTTTCGAGGTTCAACAATAAAAACGACATTGTAATAAAGCAATGACTAAAAAAATTCATACCTTAGGAGCATAAAATAGAAATTAAAAAATTCACAGAACATCACCAACAAGTGTGTACCAGTTATAGTTGATATGCTGGATATCATTGAGACACCAATCACAAACTCGATTTTGGACACCATTCTTGCTTTTCTTCACATCAAAATAAGAAATAATAATAATAATAATATTTAACAGTGAAAGTATAAAAGGACATAACGCTTTTTGGTCACGCCTTTTGAAACCAAACTGAGGAATTGGGAATTTTCATGTGACAAATATAGTAGCTAAATAAGCAGTGTACCATTCGACAACATTTTTAGTTCTGTTATTTCTTCAACTCTCATATCTGATGCTTATATTATTCCAATAATAACGTTATCCCGATAAAGTAGTAGCATAAAGTAACGACCTATCGATATATTTCATGTCGTATAATTTCATGTAGAATATCAAAGTACGTGCGAAATTTAATTAAATACATTTTCGGGCGTGACACAAAATCGGTCAAGCGGCTCGGTGATACAACGACGGTACACAGTCCATGTCTTCATGGTGTGCAAGTGCACTACGGTTAGATTCGGTAATAACCCGCTCTTCGGAGGCGAGGCTTTACCACATCAATACAAGCCCGAGCTGTGAGCCTCGGCGCTGCGAAAACACAGAAAAGTGTTTAAATTAAATCGTGTTTCCACTATGCTGGGTTACAGTTTCATCTCTCGATCGGTATAGATATTTTTGTCAACAGATTTATATAGAAGATTATATACAAGATTTATATACCGATTTATGTACCGATTCATATACAAATTTATATTCAAGATTTCGTTACAATTGACGTTGAATCTGCAACTGCCAACAACAACAAAAGAAAATCACGTAGATATGTTTATATAACCAAATAACGAAGAATATATTATTGGAATCTCTTATATCGGTATACAGTGGAAACTCCGTTCGTGCACAATTTTGATAAAATTCGCTCAGTTACTACACGCTGCCCCGTTCCCTCATTGGTTTCTTTTCTGGCGAGCTGCCACCAGGCTCACAGCTGATAGGTAGGACCTTCCTTTATCCCCTCTCTCGGTTACTGTAGGTACTGAAAACGAGCGCTAACTGAGTTTTCACCGTAGAAGAAAGTGGGGTCAATTCCATCACGTGTCAATCCCATCAGTAGGGATCCTGATTCCTCCAGCATCGCTAAACTACTGCCCACCCATATGTACATTGTTGAGATGATACCCGGTCAAAAGAAAAGTTTCATCGAAAGCGAACATGATATCCGCTTGCCATGTCAATTCCCGCACCCGTGACAAAAAAATTATTACATTTTTTTTTTTTTTTTTACAAGCCAGGGTAATTCAAATACTGAATACAAAGCACAATCGAGTCTGTTTGGTATCGGACAGAAATACAACTTGGAATATCTTTGTAATTAATAAAAATCGACGGTATTTACTTATGGAAGTTACTGTTCGTCAGATACTCTGCCTTAAGTAATTATAGTTAGGCGAAATGCTGGCCAAGAAATTAAGAAGGGTAAAGCAACGATAATTGGTGAATATTTGGGAAAAGCCGAGGAGAGCGGAAGACCCGTAGGAAAAGTCGGGTAGTTAATCTTGCTCAACGTCATTCTCGCCTAATGTGGGACGGGTGAAATAATTGAGACGAGTATAACCGTGGCCCAGTTTCTAAAGTACAAATATATATATAGAAGGGTTTATAAGTGTTCATTTATATATCTATGAAGATTCAAAATATACAGCAGTGAAACTGTAGACCATCCGGAGGGCTATGCAGATATGATGATAAAACGAACAAAAAAAAAAGCTAGAATATTCGATGTCCGTTGGGGTCCTGGTTTCGTGAATTTTCAATAGTATCGGAATAACCATCGATCGCGTCGTCTCGACAGTCGACCAATCTCAATTACCGCCCCTGTGGAAATTCTGTAATTCAGCGTTATTTTATCCTCTCACGGACTGTGAAAAATATCGTAAAAGGAAATACGAAATTAGGAATTGTTTTGTCCAATTAATTGTTTTTACGCCATGAAAAGTTATGTGCGATACCGCGGTCGATAATAAAAACTGTCATCAGCTTTTCTTGTGGATTCTGTCATGTACGATCAAAAGAAAAGTCTTATCCAAAGCCGAGATTATATCCGCTTGCGATGAGACTTTTCTTTTGACCGAACATGCGAGAACCCGTGAGAAAAGTTGATTACAGTTTTTGATACCGACTGAGCCCGATCTTAATGCGAGGTTAAACGTGTACTACGTGACATATGAATGCGAGCGAGATAGTTACATTTTTCGAATCAATGCCATGTAAAAATGGTTGATATTTGAGGTAAAAGTGAAGTATCATTGAACGCGGTATTGAATTCTACATCCGCTGATACTTTGCTTTTTCGCCAAATTTCAACCATCTCCGAATGCCACTCATTACAGTTTTTGTTACCGACTGAGTCTGTTTCACCGCGCCTTAACCCTTTGAGCCATACATTTCGATACTATAAAAACAAAACCTCGGTATTCGGAAAAAAAAAAAATTTATTACAGTTTCACGTTTCACGTTTTTTCCGACGATCCTGTTGACGTCTTTGAGAAATAAGCCGATACCCAAATAGCACGGAAATATTGATGAAATGTTTAGAAAATATTTTTTCGAAGTATTGAAATAACCGGAAAAACCGGTTCGTGACACGGGCGAGAAAAATCGATCTTTCTCGCACTCGTGTGAAGCGCTTCACTCGCCTTCGGCTCGTGCGCCACTTCACACTCGTCGAGAACGATCGATTTTTCTCGCCCTTGCACCGAAAATAACTATACCAATATCACAAAATATTTCTGAAATATTTTTAAACATTTCGAAAACATTTCTCTGTTCGCACATAAATATTCTTACATTGAAATGTTTCAGAAATATTTTGCAAAAATGTTATGACACATTAAATAGTCGAGCTGTATTAAAATATATCCGCGAATCATGGAATTTTTTATTTTTCGTTCCTTCTCAACATAGTTCAGTACACATCTGCAAATATTCGCTTTCAGATTATTTTTTCACCCTTTCAGAAATATTTCAGATCTATGAATGATTAAATATATTTCTGAAATATTAAAAATATTTCCGAAATGTTTCAGAAATACTTCGGAATATTTGAAAGATTGAAAATATTTTATGCTATATGGGTATCTTGATTTCTATCGTGTTCTCAACCCTTTGAATATTCTCAATCTTAATCAAAGAAAACGTTTGCATCCGGTGACCCGTAGTGAGTGCTAATAACACAATAAGCTTCAACGATAAGTCTTTTATAGTCATCTCTTCATTTGAGAGCTGCGCATCTACATAGTCTAAAACTATCTTCGGGTCCCAGGTTGAACTATACTTTGGCTTCGACGGTCTTAATCTAGCCATTACCTTAAAAAATCTTTTCACTCTGAAATCTTGGGCTAGCTCAGGCCCGACGAGTAACAAAATCGCGGATTTATAAGAATTCGTTGTACCCTGGGAAGCTCCATCTTTAAAGGCTTCTGACAGAAAGGCTAGCACCTCAGGCATGGAATTTACATAGGGGCTGATCGCTCGTTTTTTACAATAATACCACCATTTTTTCAGCGCTGTGTCATATTGTTTCCACGACGATTCACTCAACGAGGATAATAATATCTCGATTGAAGTACCTGGTACCTCTTTCATCTCGAAGGCCTTCCGGACAAGACCCCGGCCACCAGGGTAAGATTCCTCCAAAAGGATTTCGCGTCCCTGTTAAAGCATATTATTGCACCGGCGTTAGGATGGAAACTAATTGTGTATGAAACTAACATAGATTGGAATACAGGGAACCAGGGCTGAGAGGGCCACTCAGGCACAACAACAATACCTCTTGAATTCTCGTTTCTAATTTTTTGTAAAAGTCTTAAAATGATCGAGAAGGATGGAAAAGCGTAAAAAAAATAGGGTTTCCACGATAGCGTAAACGCATCCACGGTAAACGCGTCCGGATCTCTATGCCAAGAAACATATGCATCACACTTTGCGTTTAAACGGGTAGCAAACAAATCAATATCTGGTTTTCCGAACTTTGCCTGAATTCCCTCGAAAGCTTGGCTTGACAGCTCAAATTCAGTGTTAGAATCTAATTTTCGTGATTCCGCATCAGCTTCACAATTCATTTCGGAAGCTACATACGAGGCGAAGATCCACAAGTTTCTCTTTTCGCACCACTGCCAAAGCTCCTTCGATAAACTATTCAAGTTCTCATACTGCACACCCCCCATTCTGTTTACGTAAGAGATTGCGGTCGTGTTGTCTATACGAAGTATAGACAACTGCTTGTCTCTTAACTTTTGTGCAAAGCACTTCAGACCAAAGATTACCGCCTTCAATTCCAATACATTGATATGTAGCATTTTTTCCTGATCGGACCAGTGACCATGCGCTTTTTCGCGAGTATTCCTACAGAATGCTCCCCAGCCAGAGAGAGAGGCGTCAGTAAAAATTTCTATATGAAATACCGAGACTGTAATAGGATTATGAGATACCGGGCCCATCGTTCTCCACCATTCGAGTTCCTCCATTACGTCTTGAGAGATAACAAAACGACCTTCGTAATTATCATTGTTTCTCTGCAACGCTAAAAACTTTGCCCTTTCACACACTTTGGTATATACCATTCCATAATTTACTGCCGGGCAGTACGATACTATAGTACCCAAAAGTTTTGCAAAATCTCTTATTTTGTAACTGTGATTTATCTTGAACTTCGCAACTTCTTTTCTGATCTTTAGACTTTTATCTCGCGGCAACTCTATAGTCATACAATCGGAATCGTATACAAAGCCGAGGAAACGGCATCTCTTGCTCGGCGTCAATTGACTCTTTTTCTCATTAATAACAAAACCCAATCCCTCAAGAATCGTCCTCGATCCCGTAACAATCTCTGAGCAATGCTTAGTAGAATCTGATATTAACAGAATGTCATCAATATAAATAACGGAAGTAAAACCGAATTTACGCACTTGAGTCACTACTGGCTTCAGGATTTTAGTGAAGACAAACGGCGCAGTAGCTAACCCGAAGGGCAGACACGTAAATTCGTAAAGTTGATTTTCGAATCTGAATCGTAAATACTTCCTGTGTGTTTCGTGAATCGGTATCGCATAATATGCATCCTTAAGATCGAGCGTGGCTAAGAAATCTCCGCGGCAAATTAGTCTGGACGCCGTCCGTCCATCTTCGAGCTTAAAGTGTGTCGTTTCTACGAACTTATTTAAGGCTTTTAGGTTCAAAACGAATCTACTAGACCCATCGGGTTTAGGAACCAGAAAATAACTAGAAAGAAATTGTCCCACAGACGGTTGGCATGGCTCAATTGCACCTTTTTCCAACAAATCTCCCAATAACTCGGAATTTTGTTCTTTCGTTAACCGACCGATTCCGCTCATTAGGGAACCGACTCTGGTTAACATTGGAACAAAACGGGATGGTATAACCTTGTATCCAGGACAAAATTCTTGGGTTGGTAGTTATTTGTCTCCAACTGTCTCTGAAAAACCGCAGTCTGCCGGCTAGTGCACTTACACTCTCCCCTATCGTCTCGTCGAGCGATCCCGATCTCGCTCCCGTTTTTAATAACGCTCCTTCTGTTGGGAAGCCTGATGGGGCTTCTTCGATTGATATCGCTGTTTCGGCCCGCCCGACGTCGAAGGATGGACATGCTTGAAAGGAGGTCGACGGGGCGGGGCCGTCCAGTTTTTTGATTGTTTCTGATTTTGGGGCTTCGACACAACCTTGAGATCTTTGCAGGAATTTTCCATTGTCTTGACCGACTTCACGACGTCCTCGAGATTTTTTCCGAATAAAAATTCTCCACAGATTGTCGCATTCAAAGATTCCCTCAAGGGTATATTGATGTTCGCAACAATCAGGCTTCGTCTAATTGAAGACTCATCATGCTGCAGATCTGCAAGCAGCTGTGTCATGTCGTACAAATATTGGATGAACGTTAGCATTTCTGGTCTGTCTTTTTCTCGCACTGCAGTAGACATGGCTTGCAAGTTTATCGCCAAACAAGCCGAGATCTTCTCCTGCTTTTTGCGAATTCTTTCATCCCTCTTCGTGACTAGATCCTGAATAACGGTCTTGAACTCTGGGTTCGGTTTTGGAGGGTCGATAGTCGTACAGTTGTTTGAAGGAGGGTATTTCTTCACAATCTCCTCCCTGCCTTCCTCAGGCAAACCTTGTTTAATGATATCCTCGCATCGCACCACTAGGTCAATGTGTACTGGAGGAGCGAGAACTCTCTCTTTGCAAATACGCTTGCCAATAATATTCAAGACGTCCTGACTCAGTGTAACCTCTGAATTTGGTAAGACAGATTGAGTTGCTGTTGAAGTATCAACTGACACAAGCTGCTGATCAACTGACTGAGATGACTGTGAAACAGCGTTTGATATGGCCTGATCACAATCTGTCTGAGCTGACAGCGAGGCAGAGACGGGAAGTATTGGCTGATTGCCTGACAGGCCCGACTGTGAAGCAGCGACTGACTCAACTGACTGGACGACAGGACAATTCGTAACATTCCGTAAAGCACGTTGCCCGTCAATACTCACCTCCTCGCCGTCCTCCCCTTGGCTCTCTTGACCAGAAATTCCTTCGGACCGGACGATGTTGTATCCTCCTGGAAATCCGGATTGACAATAACAGGTTAGTCCCATTCATTGTCCCAGCCATTAGATCAGGTTAAAGCCTGAACACATGCTCAAACAGGCCGCTAGTCTCATTCGATATTTCAAAAGGGTTAGTGCCCTGAATTAATAAATTCAACACACACAGGTTAGTGCCTGTGAGTGTGATTGAGACTCGTTAATTTAACAGGTTAGAGCCTATAAAAGTGACTCGGAAGATGGTCAATGTATTTGATCGATCACAATTCAATCCTCTTCCAGAGCAGGCGATAAACTGAAACACGAGAAAACCGAACGACGAGTCTAACAAAAATTTGCTCACGTTCGCTCGTCGACGATACAACATCGGCTTCGGAGAGTCTGGAATGTTCTCTACAATGATGTTTTCTCTTCTTTTTCTTCCTTAATCTTCTATTTTCTTTTTCTAACTTCTCAAGTCTTCTCTCGAGACTAGTCGTCCGATTGTCTTTGTCCGACGACTTAGATCTCGTTCTTTTACGTTTCATTTCACGGTTTAGGAAAAATTTATTTTCCAGCACGACGTGGCTAATCGGCACAAAGCGAAAGAATGAGATATGACAGGCGCGCGTTGGATACGTACACAACGCTCACTTTTTTAATAATTATAGCTTTAAATTTGTGGCGACATCGGTGGGAGTGGGGGGGACTACAAGTTGATCTCGAGGAAGAGGCGTGGAATACAATCAATGATTCATCAATGCATCAATTGTAACGTCAGGGACGCTCCGTAATTATTTTGCCGCATACAAAATTGGGTAATAAAATTGAATTTTCTTGTTTGCTTTTACAAAAAATAAATGCACTCTCTCCGAGCGTCGCTCGTATATTTAAATAGGTCCCCTAAACGTTTACGATGACGGGTGAGCGTTTATAGGCGATGCGCAAACGTCAAACTTTCCGGGATGCATGGCGCTTATTCGTTTATCGTGCGCTGGCGGAGTGGAGTTAACGGAATTAAAGCAAAACACCCCCTTCATTACATGGTGTAGACACACTATATACACAGCGTGTGCGGTACATACACTCGTGATTATATACCGGGAGTGAGGGATATACACGGAAAATGTTTATAGGAACGGGTTAAACGACGTGTTGAATAAAGTTACTATGACCATCGAAGCCCGTCTCCGGGTCTCAATGAGCTCTCGGCCGTGGGTACCGAACTTTGCCAGTAAATAGAATCGCGAACTATCAGTGTTCCCTACCGCCTGCTCTCCGTTTGTTTATCCATTCAAGTGAATCCGCGATAGAAAGGGACGAAGCCGGCGAAGAACGCAGCGTGGCAACGGGAGCTGCGAGGACTAAAGCTTTCAGGTTGATTGGTCGAAATTTAATTTATGTAACAATTATTGATTCGCCCCGGGGTTAACGTAAGACGTATATATTTGAGCCTATTTATCCGGCGCTAGGCGATGAACGCTGATAGCGCAATAACAACGAAAGCAGCAGCGGCAGCGAACGTGCATTGATTTTAGGCCGGCTATCCAAGCTACTATCTTAAAAATACCAAAAAGTTATTAAGAAATTGATTTTTTTATTATTATTATTATTATTATTATTGTTCAACAAATAATTAGGAAATCTTCTTTTCCATGTGAAGTAAATTTTGTCAGAATTTTCTCGGAGTGATAATATATATTTTTTTTATTATGAGAAATCAATGATAAGTCACGAATCTTTTATACGTCTTTCGCAGCCAGAGTTCGAATTATACAAGAAAAGTTTCCAGGTCATCGAGCGACCAGATTCATAATTATAGCCATTATATGTATATAACGACAAGAGACATTTAACAATAAAGAGAACATTCTGAAATAATTCATATGTATTAAGAAAAAATTATCGAATTTATACTTTTTTAGAATTTCCCAATTATTATTACATTTTTTTTTTTTTTTTTTGATAAATGGGTAAAAAGTCACGGACATTTTGTGCGTTTCTGTAGCAAGGGTTCAGATGAAAAGTTTCCATATCATCGAGCGAACAGATTATAAATACACAAATATAGCCTTGAAAAAAAACAATCGGCAACGGAAATTTCACAATGTAAAGAAAATTCGGAAAAAATTATGTGTGGTCAGGAAAATTAACGGAATAATAGTACATGGAAAAGAAAGGTTGTCGGGTTAATTTTATCAGTTTCTCCCGGAGGTAACATTAGACGTGTGTATTTGAAATGATTTATTTGGCTCTGTCGATAATGGCTGATAGCAACAACGGCGAACGCGACACCAACAGAATTGGGCGCGCATTGATTTTACGCGAGCTATTCAAACTGCTATCGTTGCTTGTACTCGCTGATAACGATAATTTAATCTGTGTGCACGGGCTCGGGACAATGCAAGTGCCGCTATGTATATAATGGGCGAGTAGTTCGAACTTACTTGTAGGTAGACCAGGGACAAATATATATATATACATTATAATATATGTATATATACAAAGTGGGGAGATGGATGCTGGACGTTATGACTCAATGCCAGTAAGTGAAGAGGAAACAAGTGGAAACTAAACGAGGAAATCAAGATTCGCCTCGGTGAACCCGACGGACTCGAGATATTGAAATGGAAAATCTCTGCGAAAATACGAGACCATTATAAATACTATATTAATCGTGAACCTGAAAGAATGAATGACGAGAGCTGGGGGGGGGGGTGGGGAGCAGAGGATGGTAAACTCCGTACAATACAATATTAATAAAATGGAAAAGGAAGTCTCATTAAACGTTGTGTGTAAAGAAAAAAAGATGAATTGGCCTTGCGAAAAATGTTTACAAACGCTCGAGAAGCGGAGGCTACGTCCTTTGTGATGTCATTTTCCCATGAAAATAAATGGCACGCTTACATGTGTAACAGGTGTACAGGATTGTATCAAATTACAATTCTACCAGAATAGAACAGAGTGCCTAACCTCATGAAAACATGTATATGCAGGCATGCGCAAAATACACCTGCAATATTAACATATGCAAATAATGTTTCTCATGGCCGACGAAAATACATCTTCAAATTCATGAGGACTAGATAGCCCCAATATTAGAATTAAACATTAGTTCTCGTATTTCTTAAATATGAGTGTCGATATATATGGCTTATTTTCTATGAGATATATAATTCGTAAACAACAATATACATACATATTATACAATATATATTGTATAATACAAGAAAGTAATTTATATTTAAAAAATTTTAAACATACATATTAATAAATGTAAAATTTTAGCTAGGTTGCTCCGGGAATTCTCGAGTTATAGCGGTTTAAATTTTTCGGATCTGTTTCACAGCCTCACGCACACGCGGACATTATTTTCTAAATGTTATTTTTCGATGTTTTAGAACATTTTGAACACTGTGGCACGAAAATCTCGATCATTTTTTTTTTTTTTAATTTTTTTTTGTAAGAAAATAAACTTTTCTCTACGAGAAAGCAAAAAACTTTACCATAGCGAAAAAGTCGCTAATGACCTTACCACGCAACAACTCTACCGGAATAAAAGCGTCCACTCTACCAGAATAAAATAAAACTATACCTTAATTGAAATAAATGGTAATTTCCGGTATTTCCGGATTCCAGTCGAACTTTATTGCGGTAGACTTTTATTTTGATTCTAGCAGATTTTTTCTTGGACGCCTATATTCCGGTAGAGTCGTTACGTGGTAGAGTTGTTAGCGACTGGTTCGCTCTAGTAGTTTATTTATTTTTTATGCTGTGGTCGAAATTTTGGGTAAAGTTGTTATGTGGCAGAGTTCTAATGCTTGTTGTTCGGTACAGTTGTGACTCGTAGAGATGTAAATGTGCCAAACCAGGGTGATGGGTTAACCTGCTTTGTCCGGCGAAATTTTGTCACTGGAGAGTTGCATTCTGGTAAACTTCTGATTGGAAAGATTAGTTTAGCATGCGACGCCGGTGCACTAGTTTTTAACTAAAAAATATATCCGCTCGAAAGTACATTTTTGTGCGTCAAGGATAATGAAAACATGGTATATCAAACACATGCGAATAGGAAATCGTGAAGTCGTTTAAAAAAAAATGCTAACAAAAACAAAAGAATGTTTTGTTGTGTTTCAAACTATATAGGACGTGGGTCGGTTACCAAAGAATTGAGATTTTCACGCGATTCCTCTACGTGCTATTGGTGTTATTGACATCGCGACAAAGTTTGAAATTGAAGAAAAATGTGAACAGAAAGAGACAATCAGGAAATGTCTTAGAGGCTGTTATGGCCATTTTGCGATAGTAACTGATATTTACGCGTTTAAACGTCACATTGCATCTGTTTGATAGTGTTTCTGGTAGAGTTTTAGTACAGGCATAAAATCGGATGCTAAAAGATAAAAGGGCATACATAGTAAAAAAGATTTGCAGTCTTAACAAACTTATTTTGTCCACAAACGTCCACAATTATTTTGATGTTAATATTACAAAAAATATTCGTAAAATGGACAAACTTTTTTTGTAAAATTAACAAGAAAAGAATTACTGTGTTTCCCCCGTATTTAAGTATACGGGGTAAGACCTTTTGTTTCTTAGTAATCGATATGGCAGGAATGTGTTGGAAAGCCTGTTAATCTCGTAGAGTCGTAACCTGGTACAGTTACAAACAGTTGTTCGATTCGGTAGAGTTTTTTTCTGATAGAGATGTAAATATGCCACATAAATTCAAGACGAAAGTGCCTCGCCCGAAGTGCGTGATGCATGACACGACAGTAGCATCGACGCTCGAGAGTACATCAATCTGAGAAATAAGCAATGACTGTGTCGGAGTTCAATGACGTTAGAGAAAAATTGCACTGAGCAATTTGTTGCAAGATTTTTACTCTATCATGTGCTAAACATATTTTTAGTAGTTCTTCCCATTCAGCTAGCAGCAATTCATACAGAATTAAATTCAATAGCCATCCTGAGGACCCCTTCACGAAACCCTACATTCCCATTTATGACTTCTTCAGGTCGCGGATCTCTTTAAAACTTAATTGAGATACAATCAGGTTAACCTGCTGTATATGGGAACTTCGTATGAGTAATGCAAAATGTACGATACGAAAAGGGAGCTTAATTATGACGTGGTCGCTACGAAATTTTTCATCTGAAATCCACTGACTTTTCCTGACTTTTCTTGACTTACAAACAGGTTTATAAACACAAATCTGAAAAAAAATCGACAATGAAAATTTTCCAATAAAAAGAGTGATAAAAAATTATACGTTCAGAAAAATCATGGAATTTTTGACATGATAAAAAAAGGTTTTCTCAGTATTTGTTAAACAATTATTACCTTTCACTAATTTTTTAATTACTTTTCGGCATAATTTTTGTGCAATTTCAATGTTCTTGGTGCCTCTCGAACGGTTGATTTTTTCAAATATGTGATTCATCCCTAAAATATCGTTAAATTGACTACCTAGAAGAGATGTAAACTCATCTTTTTCTTTATTGGCATCATAGTGAATCAGAACGAAAATTATCTGGCTCTGATCAATCCATGATTCATGATTATTAAATACCAAAACTCATTAAATATCGTTAAACTCATTTTCGCAAAAGCATAATAGTGTGCAACACTAATTCTTATATTTATATCCTGATTTATCACAAACATTCTGAGAGATACAAAAAATAACCAGTTCTCGACAGGCAGATGAATGCTTTACGTAAAGAGCTTCATACTTCCAAGCCCGACGATCATTTCCAAAGAATGGAAAAGGGCAAAATCATTTAAAAATTTTAGATACCACATTCTTTTCGTTTGGTATTTCGCTATTTTTACCTTTTTTACCGTATTTATACCCTACGACTTTTTGGTATTTTTCAATTTCGTCCGATCGCCTTTCTCATCTTCCGTTTTGATGTATTCGAAATTGTCGACTCTCTTAATATACGTAATTATAGAATTCGAAGAGTCATATGTGTGCAGCGGTCGAATTTCCGTCGACTCCACATTTCACACGTTGCAATTTTATTAATTACAATATTTGTTGACCCAAATTTATTGTGACATCTTTATATTCACAATTTTGATTTACTACTTTAAAGACTCTTGTGAGATTGGCGTTTATAAATATCGAAATGCGAGATTTAGGTCGATCGAAATTTCAACAGTTCAACATTTTGACCCCCACCCAAAATTACCTATAGCTCGTGATGTCTTTTCTCGTCGTCCATAATTTTCGCCCAAAATAATTTTGCCAATGATGACTTCTTTTTATGAAGCATAGACAATGAGTGGCACCGGAGAGTGCATTTTTATCTCGGCGACGTTGCCCTTATTAGGTTATCGTAAAAAAATATTTCTCGCGGAGTCTTAAATAATCAGAATCTCGAATGGCATGTAACTGTTCGAACAATCGGGGTATTTTATGTGAGCTTACGGCGAAGTATCACACCGGTTGAGCGACAGTGGGTGCGAGTGAGACAGCGCCATCGACGTTCTTGGTGGAGCGAGAAAGATCGATCGAAACGTGTGGCACATCGCGATAATGCGATGTGACACTCGCTCAGTCGGTAATGATATTCCATTCCGTTTTATCTCTGTGAGAGTTGAACTTTCCGCGATAAACGAATTAGCGACCGCCTCGTCCATCAATTACACAGTTGACGCTACTTACTTTTGCCCGAAAAATCGACCGCCTCGAAGGAAATACGGATGGAGAATTACGGCCAGCTCTCTCGTGTGACCAAAGTTTCCAATGTTGCAGCAACGAAGTCTCCTGCGTGGCATTAAGCAGTCTACGCGAATAGTGTTCACTTCGCATGAGTTTTAGAGAAATGAGAGGGAATTGCAAACATTTCAGGATGGTACAAAAATCGGAGAAAATCAAGCATGTTAAAGGTGCTGAAAAGTTTAATTTTGCACAATAATAATTTCAAAATGTTATTAACTAATTGATGAAAAATAAAATTATTCAACAAATCTCCTGGAAAAATAACTTTTTTTTTTGTAAAAATGATTCATTAATTTTTCTAAATACGTATGAATTTTTTCAGATTTTTAAATTCACTATGATTTTTCATTTTTATATGAGAAAAATTTGTAGTCCCGAAATTCACAGTGAATTTAAAATCTGAAAAAATTCATACGTATTCAGAAAAATGAACGAATCAATTTTAAAAAAAAGTTGATCTTCCAGGAAATTAGTTGAACAATATTATTTTTCATCAATTTGTTAATAAGATTTTGGAATTATTATTATGCAAAATTAATCTTTTCAGCACCTTTAATATACTTGATTTTTCGGATTTTTTTTTAACACCCAGAAGTGTTGCCAATTCCCTCTCATTTCTCTGAAACTTATGCGAAGTGAAAACTATTCGCAAGGCTACCTTAACCTGCAGCCATTTTTCAAATGACATCATTGTACCTGCGTAGATGTCAATTACTAATGAATGTTAACCTCAAATTCGGTCAAACACAAGCAATTTAGGCAAGTATCTGCGGGACATCAGCGATAACAGAGGGCGTGAGCATCTCTGCCATAACGCCCAATTTGTTAATGCATCTCCCAATTGTCCGTTGAGTCGGAACCACGCCTGAAATTTGAAACTCCATCGATGCGGCGGCTCTTTTAAAAAGTCCTATAGTATTTTTTATCGAGTTCCTACGACGAAAATTTTTATTTCGAAATAATCGATAATCACCCCCTGATAACCACGCGCCACGAAACGTAGGCAATTGGAGCAATATTTGCGACATGTCGCAAATATTGCTCCAACTGCGTCCTTTTCGTGGCGCGTGATTATCAGGGACCCGCAAGAGTACTTTGGGCATTTTTACGCGAATTC
Organism: Ichneumoninae sp. B BG-2022a; assembly: GCA_030522725.1. Classification (NCBI taxonomy): domain Eukaryota; kingdom Metazoa; phylum Arthropoda; class Insecta; order Hymenoptera; family Ichneumonidae; species Ichneumoninae sp. B BG-2022a. The sequence goes on from JAPYZD010001840.1 coordinate 15,962, forward strand.
ATAATTCGGAAAACTTATCGCAGACGATCAATGCATTGTTGTTGTCCGGGACCCTCTTAAAATTCCTCACCAATTTTTTATTGAGTTTATATCATGGCTAATTTTGCTTCAAAATCATCCTGAAGCATCCACGGGACGCTCGAATTTTCACGCTAATTCATAATTCGGAAACCTTGTCTCGGACGATCAAAAAACAGTAGATACACAAGCAGCCTTAAAAAACCCTGTAGTCTTTTTTAACGGGTTTATACCACGGAAAATTTTGCTCCAAACTCTTCCTCGATATCCTAGCTCGCATTAAAAGTCCGATAGTATTTTCCCCTTAAAATACCAGGATGGTCTCGTAGATGCTTGAGGAAGATTTCGGACAAAAATTGCAGGGTCATGATATAGCGGTCGAGTCACAAAAATGACCTTTAATAAATTGAACTGTATTTCGGAGGAAGTCCACTTTGCCCCACTCTCCCCTATTAGCCGCGTTTCATTGGCACATATTTATTACAAAAATTTCAAACAATTGTACCGAGTTTTAATCAGTGACAAATAAATAATGGGATTGTTTCATACCGCCTTATCAATACAATATTTTTGTTGTTCAAAAGCTTTGGAATTACGATGAAAGCGACACACTGGCCCCGTTATCGATACCGCGAATATCCCAAACCGTTTGCGAGATTATTTTTTTTGCAACAATAAAATATCCCAATTATCGAGAAAAAATAATAATACGATTATTTCGTATTATATTTTCTCTCAAATGCATAGTTACGAAAGCATACAAAAATCGTTTTATCCGCAAGCTTCCGCGCCGCTGTGGCTCTACATAATTATCGCATAAACCCACGAATAAATAATCAATAAGTACGAAAAATTAACGTCATACCAAAAAACAAGAGAAGATCGGAGATTTAACAGGTTAAAAAAATAATGCGATTATGGATCGATATATTTTGCAAAGCACTCCATAACAATCTATTCATTTTTAAAAAAATTAAGGATTTGTTTTTAACCCATCGATCGAACAAAATGCCAGAACAGCCAAGAATTAAAAAAAAAAAAAAAAACTTATTTACACAAAAGTGTTTAGTCGGAAGATAAAGTCCATCGCATTATAACGCTCGAGGGGTAAAAGAAAAAAAATAGCACGTGAACGAACAGCGAAATAAAAGTTGCACGGTTCGCTCATGGCCTCGCTTCGATTTTCCTACTTCGACGGATATACACTCAAGATGGCAGTGTGTTTAGTCCGGAGCACGTGGCGCCGAGCACGAGCGAGTCTCTCCGTTTCGTTCGATAAAATGAATGAAAGCCGCGACAGGCGAACCGCGAACGAGCGCGACGACCAATATCGTCATGAAAAAGAAAGAAAAAAATTAAGGAAAGAACGAAAAAGAATAACAATAAGAAAAAGAAAGAAAAAAAGTAATCGAAAATAGTCGTTCGTGCGCGCTGCGAGGATTCGAATTTGGGCGCCCTTAGCGCCCCCCTCCGCTCACGGCAGATGCACGAAGGTCAAAAAGTATTTTAAAAATAAGGCCGTGTAGGCATTGGCAGATTGGTATGGCAGTGGACGTTAAGGGTCGGGTGGCGTTGTAATGGCAAAAAGTTTGCAAAAGGTGAGTAACGGTAGGGACATAAACAAAGTTATTGCGACAAAATAAAGCGCTAGAGTGTGATACGGCGGAGTTCCTCGTGTGCAAAAGGGATCGACGAATTAAACGGTATATATAAGTGTAACAAGCGTGTGTAGCGTCGACGGTGAACGAATACGAGATTTTTCCGCGAGGAGAGTCTCTCTCGGCGACGTCGTGCGAACCACGAGCGACAATGGCGCCCAAGCATCGTTCCTCGCGAATATTGACGTTCCCGAAAACATTATCTCCGGTTGTTTTCGGTTTATTAGCGTGTGTACGTGGGTGGCGATAAACTGCGTCGTAATTTTTTTTTTTTTTTCCTTTTCCCTTTTTAACCTAAAGAGAGCCGAGAAAAGGCGGGCGTAACCCTCACCCGTTCTCTGTTTATGCATCACGGTTAAACGGTTAAATTTTATCGTACGGTAATAGCCGCGAGGTTATGCGAAAAAATGTTTTCGGCACGCGTAGTAGCGGCCCGTGAACCCTGAAGGGTTTTACAGTTATACTGCAATGTGGCACATTTGCAGAAGCGTAGAGAACGTTGTGTTCGTTACTAGAGTCGTCTGTTTGTTAATCCTCGGTTATTAGTAGCGGAGTTCGGTGGATAGGAACTTTGTCGCCGAAACAATTTTACGGTCAGTAGACCTCCCCCCCACCCCACCCCCTCGCAACCCCCCCGTACCCGAAAGGGTTATGCAGAAGACTCCGTATTCTCGATCGGATTCCCAATGTGTTTACAATTTTTTTTTTTTTTTTTAAGAACCATTGTATAAATTTTTTCTTTTTTTTTTTTTTTTTTTTTTTTTTTTTTTTTTTTTTTTTTTTTTTTTTTTTTTTTTTTTTTTTTTTTTTTTTTTTTTTTTTT
>JAPYZD010001841.1:0-18459 GCA_030522725.1 Ichneumoninae sp. B BG-2022a
AGTTTTGTTGCCGGGTAATTTGTTAACCAATTAATTTTGTGATGAATTTGTTAATAACATTTTGCAATTATTATTATGCAAAATTAATCTTCTCAGTACTTTTAGTATACATGGGTTTTTCTGATTTTTACACCATCAAGAAGTACTTGCAATTTTCTCTTATTGTTGTCGAATTTATGCGAAGTCTGCGCGCAGCGAGACTCCCTCCTTAACGTTGTCGAGCCGAGAAGATCCCCATGGTGGGAAAAAATTCCCGAGTGTACTCCATCGTACACTCGTGAAGGGAAACCTTCAATTTTACAGATTAGATTTCGCAGCTCCGCGTTCCAATAAGGAAGCCGACACATCAAGGCGCATAAAAATATAAAGATAAAAAAATAAAATAGAAATAACAGAGAGAGGATGAACCGCGTGCGGGAACAATAATAAAAGCCTCGCACGCGCGAAATCAGGCAGTGACGAGGACGGGTTGGATGTGGGGTAAAACCGCGGATTCTCGCTAGCGCGCGGGAGCACGGAGTTAATGGAAAAATGGTGTCAACGACATAGACGACACGACGGCCCCAGTCGACCCCCTGCATTCACCGCTGCAACGACCATCCTCCTCCCTCCTGCTCATGTACCTGACGCTGCGGCGAACAACAGCGTGAAAAGCGTTAATTCGCGAACGAACAAACCACCGAACGAATGAGCGAACTCTCACGAAACGACCGTGATATCGAATAGTTACTCCTGTTTTTTTTCTCTTCTCCGGCACGCTCAACTACACTTGTCTAATAGTTAGTCCACTTGTCATCGCGGATCACCGAACGAAACGATGAGGCTAGTCGTCATTAACCGAAATGTCTTCCCTTCTCTCCCATTGTGGACAAGGCGGATGTGGACATCATTCACCGAGAACGGTGACCTTATCAGACACCCCGATGAAACGCTCTGAAATGTCTACCGAGGAAGTCTTACACGAAAAACTGATCGTATCCATAACAGTGCTGAAAACACTTATAGACCAGCCAGAACGATGAAAATATACTCGATCGACTCGATTCGATGTTTCAAACGTCGCTTCCGGTTTAAAGGTCTCACTTTTAAACCGGAAGTGACGTCACGTCGAAAAATAAAAAAAATTGTGCTGACGTCACCTCCGGTTTATAAATCTAATTTTTCGATCGGAATGGATGTCAAGTCTCAGCTTCACGTCGCTGCTCGATTGTTTAAAATCAGCTAGGCCGGGTTCACTCACTGGCCGGTATTCGCCAACTAAACCGCTAACCTCACATGTACGTAACATTACGGCATTGTTCCCGCGACCTGCTGACCAACAGCCACGAGGAGATTTGAGGGCGAGCGAACGAACTCGCGGAAGTGAAAATTTGCAAGTAAAACTAAACGCGGCCGACGGTCAGGCCATTGGATGACGTACGTCGGAAGCCACGTGACTCCGGCCCGAGTTGAACTTTAATCGCACCCTGTCACGTCCTGACACTCGATTCGTCGTGTGCCCCGCGAAGGAGGCGAATTATCGAGTCAACTGGGGGTTAGACGAGAAGTATACTCTTGGCTTGAGACTGCGTTTCGTGTTTATCCAGATATCACATGAAAACTTATTCGAAATTTGAATAACTGTTGCGTAACACACTGCGTAGAACAGTTCGAAATAGCATATTCGCTAAATTAGCTTACATCCATCGAGTAATTTAACAAATCTCAATAGAGAAGAGGTCTACCATCGTCGAGTGATGAGTAAATAATTGGAAGGTCCAACGGGATTCCTTTCGGAGCGTCCTCAGAGACTGTTTCGGCAGCTAGTCGAGACCGTCAACACATAAACTCGATTGACCGTTTCATGCCGGTCAGAGAATCCGACCCTGCAGTTTAAGTCCTGAGCGAAATTTGTAATATCGGTATCACGGCAAACAGTTCCCTCCCGAGTAATTAACGTGGTACATAGTTGAAATCGCTGGGGAATAAGGGCTAATGGTAATTGGTAGAAACGCAATTAGTTCGAAGTTAAACATCCACGTGGAAACACGACGTGCCCGTAGTCTTTCGTTCGCGGTATAATTAAATAACAAATAATGCGCTCTCCCGCTGCCTCTGAACGTCCATTGCTACCGTTTCTGCAACCCTTTCCCGATAACGAGACGCCCTCGCGTAATTTATCATCCTGCCAGTTCAAATATTAACGCCGTAACGTCACGTCAATTTCGATACCGCGAGATTAGTAATAGTATATTATGCCACAAGAGAGGAAAGAGCGTCTTTTCACCGAGTGCTAAGTTTGATGCCCGAGCGAAGCGAAGGCTGAAATTCGCACGAGGCGAAAAGGCACTTCCTCCCGAGTGGCAGTCGATATTTTTTGCCCCACTATGCTGAAAAATGGCCACATTTCTATGCCTGCAATGGGGATGGAACGTTGTCCGCCGCAGTAGCTATTTTTCGGCCCGCTGGGACTACTTTTCAGCCCGCTGTAGCTACTTTTCGGCCCGCTGCGTTACTTTTCGGCCCGCTGCGTTACGTTTCGGCCCGCTGAATTACTTTTTGGTCCGCTATTCAAGAATGGACAACTTTCTGTCCCCGTTGCAGGCATGGAATGTGGACTTTTTAGCGTAGGCGGGCAAAAAATAATTTCTTTTCTCCATAAAAAAATCGTCACGACGCCTCGATGGGGACAAACGGGGGGCGTCGGAAATGGAATCGTCGGAACGATGATTTTTACAGCACGAGAGATCCGTGCATTTTTCGAAGCGCGGTATAGCCCTGTCGCTGAAGAGCTGGAAGTCCAAAGATAGAGGTGATAAGCGTCGAGGCGTACATAAGTAAGTGCGAGCCTCGCAAGAAAGAGAGGGTTTGCGGGCCACGAGGGTAGGCGAGGGTAGCGAAGCAAAGCAAGGCAAAGTAAGTAAGTAAGTTGGGATAGGGCCGAGAGAGAGAGGGAGAGGCGGGCCGAGTACCCGAGACACGACGACCGGTACCGGGGACGGACCCGCAGCGTGTCCGCAGCAATTTGCAACTTTTAATAGTTAGCCGGGGCTATGTGCGCCTTCGGGTTGTCTGGCCGCGGCGGGAGCTCCGGGAAGCCCCCGAAGCTCTTCCGCCTCCCGTTCATTCCGCGACTCTGGCCCACCCTGCCCCGTCCCACCTTGCCCACACAGCGAACGTACACCGGCTCTATACACCACCGTTATGCAGTGGTGAAAATAAGTTTATATATTGTAGTTTTTAACAGTTAATGCATACGCGCGCGGGCGCTCTCGGCAGCCCCCTCTGTTCCCTGCCATATTTATATATTAAACAGTGAAGTTTCACCCGACTGGGTAAACCTTCCATCCCTCCTCACCTTTCCTCTCCCTGTACCTCACACTTTTTTTCCTCTCGCTTTGCGCAGTACGCGTGTGTAATACCTTCCCTTTCGCCACAAAGCCACCTCGGCGTTTTCTCCCCGAGGCTGGCTAACGTACCTAGGCAATCCACCAACACCGGTAGGACCCTTCTTGGCTCTCTCACGTTCTCCGGGTGTTAACTCCCATCACGCGCCATCCCCTCGGCGCCCCACGCGCGTATTTTCGCGTTTCTACTTAGGGCCGAAAGCTCGCATGTATATACCGTACCGCGTTTATGGGCGCGGGGGGGGAGGAGGGGTGTTTCGCTCTCGAGGAGTGACGCAAAATCCACTCTTGGCGAGAGGAACTCGTTTCGGTGGTTTACCTCCCGGGCCCCATACGAAAGTCCTCGGAAGCTCTGGCTTGGTGCAGGTGAGGCTCTGTATTCAGTCTCAAACCTCCGCGAAAAACCTTTTTCCATATATATATATATATATATATGTATATATACACATCTATGTCCTTATCACTATTTACCGTTTAAATCCGATAAAGTGTATCCTCGCATCGGGTAGAACAGTCGGCTCACGGAGGGCATTAACGTTGCAAATGTGAAAATGAGGGAAAAATTGCGATCTTGAGCTCGCCGGTTGTACACGGGTAAAGGTCTTGCCAGTCACGGCTGCAGAAATTGCGCGAAGGGGAGTGGAGGGAGGAAGCGGAGAAGGTACGACGAGGAGTACGTTTCTCGGATATAAAAAGTGAGTTATAAGTGCGCGGCCAGAAGCAGGCTGCTCGGGGAAATCGGGCAGAAATTGCGAGGTGCTGCACTTTCGACCTAACGCCGTACACGACGATCGTCCCCGCTGCCACGGTGGAGATATTTATTGTCCTATTATCTTGATTGATAACCACGGGGGAGCGGGCGACCCGCGGTCAGCCACTGCCGGCTGGCCACAGGCTAGTATCTCATATAAGTACGTTTAATGGCGTAAGACAGTTTTCGGGAAAGAAACTGGGGGAAGTCCACGGTTAAGGGATGTCGGAGGAAAGATGGTCCGGACAATCTTTCGCGAGGCTGGGAGCATCGAAACATATACCACGGGTATACCGCTAGGTACGAAGTTTACGGCTGCCTCCTTTTTCTACTCATGGTAATAGCGATGCCCTTGCTGTATATCCTTCCTCTTCCTCTCACATCGGTCCCGTTCCTCTTACCTTTCCGACCACATGGCTGGGCTATTAGAGACGCAACGTTAGTGCCTACTCTTTTTTTTCCTCATCTTCCATCGTTCGATATCTCGGAGAGTGCAGCGTGCCAAGGAAATACTCTTCGACAAACAATTTTTCACGGTATCGTATATAATTTTTCTTGCCACACGGATAAGGAAAAAAAGTGTTGATAGTACTGGTCAACTGTCGATAGGCGCCGCTATCGAGTTGGTGGCGGAGCTCTGTGTGCCACCACCCCCCCCCCCCCTCCCCTTCATTAATGAGTGATTTGGTAGGGTAAGTCGGAGTGATATGACCATGGTTTTTTAAAATAAACCCTGCGACGGGCTTCCCCTGAAAAGCCCATCGCAGAAGCCACAACGAAATGAATAGAAGTGACTATCCGGTCACTTCTGTTTATCCGTTGACCAAAACGTTTAACCTGGGAAAACTTTGTCGGGGTGTTTCTTTCAGTCAATCTCCTCGTGGGACGGCCAACCCCAGCGTCGCTGGGTTAAAGTTGGTCGAAACTGCGCGAAATCTCTTGTACATCCGGTCGGACGTCAAGGTTGCGCCGGGAGCGATGCCGGGCAAGGCCCTGGGAGGCTGGCAGAAGGGTAGTTCGAAACGCGAAGAGAAGACGGCGAAGCAGGGGAGGAAAGGATAGCGGCGAGTTCTAGCGCTTTTCTGGTAGAACGGTCGTACTGCGGGTGTCGGTTGCCGGATCCGTCGGTGGTTGTGCGCTACAGTATGCGCCTACTGTACATAATACCACCTTGTATTCCTATCTTTCGCTCCTTATCCCCCTGCAGACTGGATTCTCTCTTCCTCTTTCCACATCCACCAGCAGCTTTATGCGGAAACTCACCGCGTCGCCGTACCACCGAGCAGCCCGCTAACCTGTGATATATGATTATACCGCGTGGTCTGCGCTCGTATCTTATTATGTATTATCCACTGTAGTCCCACCCATACCCAAAACCATCTCCTACAACCCGCGTACGATTTCTCGCCCGCGTTCCACACCGCACGTCTCTCTGGTACTTGCTGCTTCCACTGCCGTTGCTGCGGCCAACTGAGAACTGCAGCAGCGGCACACGACGTGCTCGTGAACGTTTCTCTCCCCTCCATTCGTGGATAGGTGTTGATTTACGTTCACTTTTTTCATAAGCCCGATTTTCTCTACGATCCATCTTCCCTCGGCGAGGATTTTACCTCAACGGCGAAAGGGGAGGCGAAATGCTTTCGTCGATTCCAACCTGACGACTTTCGATTTCGCTCCTCCGTTCCGCTCGCTGGTCAGCCGAGCACGTGGAAACCCAAAGGTTTTTCCCTTGTTCCCGAGCAGTTTACGAGTCTGAAGTGTCATTGCGAATCTCTTTCGCACTTCTTCTTGGTGTCTTTGTTATTCATGCGCAGCTACCTGCGTCACGGATGGGTTATAGTTACCCACTCCACTAGGTATATATTAGTCTCTCGCGAGTATTGTCCGCTGGTGGAGAGGATTACGAGCACGTTTCTATAAATAATAAAAATGGGTTCTCGTAAAACTGTGGAAGCTGAGCCGGGGGCCGGTGTATAGCCCGAGGGACGAGACAGGAAGCCGAGAGAGCGGCGCTGTCTGTAGGCAACGCCGAGTTCAGCAAGAAAATCGGTGTCGTTCCAGTGCCCCCGGGTTCGTTCTTTCCTTCTCCCTGGAGCGCGCTCGTGTTCTCTCTTCGCATGAACTTACAGTCCTAATTTGACCAACTCTGCGCCTTCGGACCGTCTCACCCGATTTCCATGACTTCCGCACCATTTTCATCTACGATCCAAGGTACGCGCTGACCACACGTCCTTCTGTCTCGTGGATATTTTTGCCGGAGTCTATGCGCCGAGAAGCCACGGCCAACCGTGTCCGCCTTCTCAACCGTGGTCAGGGCGTCATAGTTCGGACGACATGTTAAAGACAACCTCGCCATTGCCGACGAGAACAACTACCGGACGAAAGCAACCGGAGTGTGGCAAAAGCCGTAACAAAAGCCGAGGAAAGACTGTAAGGACTATGAGGCAGTGAATTCCTGACTAGATGGCACGTGAGTGCGTGCGGCTTTCAGGGTACGAGCGCCTCGATGCTCTCGTCATCAACCTTTCCTTCCTCATTCTCTGTATCCCCTAGTTTGGCCTCGTCCTCTTCTCTCGCCGCGGCTTAGCGCGAGCTCGCTACTGGAATGTTCCCTTGAAGTGGCTGCCTGCCTCGCCAAACATTTGAAACACGTGACCCCGGCAAAGTCGAAACTCCCTTCGGTAACTCTCGCGTTCTGATGGCAAGCCGACTTCCGCAGGAGGCTGACGAGAGCGCGTGGAGGCGGTCTATGGCAGCGTCCTTGCCCCCGTCATCCGGGAAGCAGCGACACGTTTCATCGGTACTAGGTAGAAGGGCCCATCACCTTCAGCCAACTTGACTATGGTGCTGAAACTCCTCGCCCGAAGCGGATGTCCATTGGAAAGGACGGTTTCCATAAGCTCGTTCCGGTCGGGACTGTGCAAGACGGAGTTTTCTGGCGATGAAAGCTGGTCGTCAAGCGGGTCGCCGAAACTGGGTAACATCCTGAAGACTCGAACTCCCACGAACTGGGTCGACCTTTGTTTTCCTCGCTGCGACATGTCTTCTCCTCGACACTCGTCGTTCGACATTCCCAGCTTGAAGAGGAGAAACACACAGGTCGTCTCGTCGGTCGTCTGTCACGGCCTAACGCTAAACGGAAGCTGTGTCATCGGTGGTCCTCGAGGGACGGTACAGGGCTACGAAAGCCCAGTTCCGCCGACGCTCGCTGCGTGAAACGACGAATTCTTGGAGTCGATATTTAAATTCCAAGCGAGCGACTTGGACGAATGCCTCCACTGTCCCGCCGGTTCTTCCATTTTCGTCGACTTTGATCCTTCGTCGGTAATTAAATTCTTTCAGTTTCACCGACGAACGAACCTCTCGGAGGACTCTCCCGTCAGGACGGAACGAGGCTGCAACATCCGCAGGGTTGTCTGTACAGTCAATTTCCATTCTGTCGGAGCTTCCTCCCTTTTCGTTCTTGCTTCGTTCCTCGCTGGGTGGGCGAAAGTCACACGGTGCTCTCTATAAGCCGGTCCTTGCGATCCGGATGGTGTACGCGAGAAACAACGAATACCCAGAGGTTGAAGGCATCCGCGCATCTATGAGTGGGCGACGTGGAACTCGGGTCGCTCTAATTCCGTGCATGAATAACACGACGATTGAAATACGTTTCGCTGGCGACTGTCAAAGACTGCCAGGGATTAAAGAATATTTAATTTGAAACTTTGGTATCTCACTCGGAGACTCCGCAGCATTTCGTTCGCAGCGTCCCATCGACGCGAAAGTATTACTCGGCGGAGAATCCCCTTTTGTCTGCCCGTTGAATAAGTGGGGTTCAGGAACAATGTGTACCGCCATGCGAATTGTGTGCATAGATGCCGCTCGTTGATAAGTGGAATATAACACCCAGGAGAAACACTTTCAGTGTGGGTGAAGCTGTGCACAGTAGCAGTTGCACGTCGAAGTGGTAAAAGTAGAACAGTAAGACGACGACGACGAGGGTGCGCGCGTAGAGAAGAGATACCTATGGAACGGAAGGTACCCCCATAACCTCAGAGGCAGAGGGAGCCAAGCGCATGGTAAGGGGCCTTGGGGGTAGATAGGACGAGGCGGAAGTGGAGGAAGCCGGCGATGGGAAAAGGGATGACCGGGAGTGAGAGGGGGCCGGAGTGGAGGACTGGCGAAGTCGGAGGTGGAGAATTAAATAGACTGAGCCATGTCGGTGGCTGCGTAGCTTCAACGAGGCGCGGCGGAGGGTGCGGACTCTGAGGGAAGGACCGTGGAACGCGAGACGTTTCTAAGGTTAGACACGGAGGAGGGAGGAAGCAGGTTAGTGGAAAGAGTTCGGGAGGCAAGAGGTCTCCGGTCGGTCCCTGGGGGGCTGCTTCGACATCCTAGCAGTAAGTACCTTCCGCTCGCACATTCTCACGGGCTTGCTCGGCTATATTTACCCGCACAGAGGCACAAAAGAGTTGCAAGACGACGATGGCGGAGAGGCGCGAAACCGGCACCACCACACGTGCCCGGTGCTCCAGTGGAACTCACACGAGCGTGAGACTGTGAGCCCGGAGGGAGAAAGAAAGGAGCTTTACACTCGCGCGTGAAAACAGTTAGCTTGGGTGTGATCTTGAGTATCGTGGGCGCGCGAGAACCGGCAATTCAGCGACGATAACGACAAGACGTGAGGGAATAATAGAGGAAACAAAAGTTTTTGCACATTTATGTTGGGCGGAAGTTGGTATTGCTCCACGGATCGGTTAATGAGGGAAAATGTTTTACATACTCGTCGAGGGGTTGAGAGACTGAGGGAAACGAGAGATATTCGTGAGGTTCTTGACGGAGTTGTTTTCGATTGCGATTTTTTTCGATTACCCACGGAGCTTCGTATCGGCCAAATTTCGACGGACATTCTCAATTATTGAGCCTCTTCTCGGGGTTTCGTAACTTTGATATAAAATTCTAAAGGAACAGCGGAGGAGAAAGCTTCCGTGATGGAGGAGTAAAAACACGGAGAATTTTGAAGAAAGCGGCGAGTCTCGATTCGGGGCTAGATTGACCTGATTTTTTTTCTATGGTATTCGAGACAAGCTCCCTGTCAATCCTCGCGAACAAGAGTAACGGCGAGGGGGTTTCCCCGTTACAGTGTGTAAACATCGGTGCTAGATACTCTTCCCGGTATAAAGTACACACGTATCGGATACCCGAGGGATCCGGGAAGAAGGGTGCGCGTTCCGAGTGCGACACCCTTCTCACTGGAGGAGGTCCGACGATTCACTCCGAGGATATTCGAGCGACGACGATCCCATGGGAGTCGCGGGGTGACGTTCCACCCTTGGGGCGCTTTCCCGACTTTGATGAAAAAAGTGCCTTGCATCGCGGCCAACGCAGACCGGGGGTGAAGGTCCGGACGTTGTAGCCAGACGAGGTAGAGGGGACGGCTTTCTTTTGCGAATCTTGGACCAGCATTAAAAAAAATAAATAAATAAAATAAACAAGAACGTCGACGACGAGGGACAGATTGATGCGGGAATATCGTCCGCGCTTTTTCATGATGCTCAATAAACCACGTGAAAAAAAAAAAAAAAAAAAGAAAAAACAGGAGAGCCGTTGTGAAACAACAATTCAAACTTTTACGCAATAAAGAATGCGGCCCACAGTTAAGTCTGTTCCCAGATGCCGGAGCTGCCGGTCCTGTTCCTATTTTGTGTTTGTTCCCTTCATTTTTTTCAGGACCATTTCCTCCACGACAAGCCCCTCTCGCGCCGCAGTAGTACAGTATACTCATAATACTAAGATATTGTGTTGCACACTTTCGTCCACGGGACTACTCCGCCTTCGGAAACTCGCCTCGGGTTTTTCTTATACTTTACCATGGAAATTCTTCCCTCCGAAGGGTTGGGTCAGGACGATCCGGTATAACGTTCACCGGCTATGCGCTCACGGGGCCATCGGCAGAAGAAGCATCTTACCACTTTGTGCCTTCCCCCGAAGCTCCCGTGGTACTATAAGACGTCGGATAAAAGCAGCGCATTAAAAGGAAATTCATGGAATCTCCGCCTGCTCTAGGTCGATCTGCCTGCGAGCTCTCCGAGACCTCCTCCTTTCTCTCTCGCCCTCTCTCGACACCGCGTATATGCTCCGCTACACACGCCCTCTGAAAAGAACCCCGAAGAGCGTAGACAACGTAGTACGTGCAGCGGGGCATCTCCCCCGCGAAAGGTTCAACCCGACTCCGTTAGTATTCACGTGTATCCGAGGTATAATATGCGTTTCCTCGGCGAGTTTTCCCTGTGAACCTTGTGTATCTGACTCGCCTATCTAGCTCGGTTGTAAAATCGGTGATTACCGACCTTTCTCGTGCAAGCTTGCGTTGTTGCGAACGCCCCGGCGTAGCAACAACTCCGGCCATCCGAGTCAGCTAAGAATTTGAAAAACTCTCTGGTCCCAAGCTCTTTTACCACGCGCCGGGCGAGTTAGCCCTGGAGCCGAGCTGATCTTTGCTTCACCATCCATAGCTCGGTTATTCAAGCTCGGATATTATCCGCGGATATTCCCGGAGTCTTCCAGCACCGTCGACGTCCATGTCCCGAAGGCGGAACGGAGGTAGCCGGCAACAAAGAGGAGTGACGAGATGAAAGTGAGGAGGAAACTGCAGTTTCCATCGACGGGGTCCGAAGGTTCATCAAGAATTTTACAAACTTCTTGCCCCAGCTGGGAAAAGAATGAGAGGGGTCTTTTATCTGCCGAGTTGATACCGGCGAGAAGATTCGGAAGAGAAGTATGATGGATGCAAGTAACGCAGCAGAGAGGAACGGAGTTGAAAAGGAGAACCTGTGCTTCCTCATTGTCCGAGAAGCGAGCGACAAGATTGCTCCTTCCCGTCTATCGGGGGCGTCCGAAGACGCGGTTCTCGCCTCCGTTTACGGGACGGTGAACCCGGAGATAACCGGGAATGGCGCCCAAGAAATGGACATTAACACGTGAACCTGTTCGCACATCGAGAAGATCCAGAGGTTTCACACCTCGCAATGGCGAACGATAAGTGAAAAAAAAAGGAAAACAAACACCCAGAGATTGCGCCCTATCGAAACGGTGGCGTCTTTGTTCGCACCATATTGTGCCCATTGCTTCAACGTCTTCATCTCCAACAATCTCTTTGTTTCGCTCTTTCGATGACTTCTTCAACTTTCTCATTCTTTTCTTTTATTCTGTACTCTTGCATTCAAATGAGGGGAATTTTCGTCGGATATGCATTCGTGCAACGGTATCTCTCAGTTGCAGCATCTTCGCGTCTGTCTATCCGAACCGCGACGCGCATCCGTACCCCAAGCCCGTTCTCATTCACTTTATTTTTCGTTTCTTGTGCTCATCCAACTTTGCACGACAAGCCGGTGAGGAGAGTTGATTTTTCCATGCCGCGGCTAACTCCTCTCTGTCGCTGTGTATGTGAGAGACTATCCGCGAGGAACCCGCGGGCGACAACGAGTATTAAACAAAAGGCAGAAGCTGCACCGCGCGGAAAAAGAGCTCGCTATGGAGAATTCCACGCAGCGGTTCGGTATGGGCATGGATATAGGTGCAGTGTCTCGCGAGTCTGGTACCTCAACCGGTCAGACGAGAGAACGAACAAAGTGGGTACAAAAAAAAACACACACACAAAATATACATTTTCATCGACTCCGACATGCACGAGGGGGCGCGTACGCGTTTGTCAAAAATCCGCGAGGACTTTAGGGGGGAAAATGAATTTATAGTATGCGAGACCGACAGAGGCCTCTCGCGGAAGCCCGTCGATCTCGCAAACGCTTCCGTGTACTGTCCACGGCTCGGGAAAATGACAGTAAAGAAATAGGAAACTCGAAACTCGACGAATACGCGCGACGCATCCCTCCAACCCCCCCGACCCCTCCTCTTCCCGTTAATCCGTTAGTAAAATAATAATTCTTCCTTTCCCAGTGGCGCTTTCCACTCGGCTGATGGATGGGGCTCGCCTTTGAGTTTTTGTCACGGGGGTTCTCTCCGTTGCATTTCATCTCTTTCTGTGCCTCCAGCGCGCTCGCTTGCTTCCTCCCTGGATCTCTCCAACCCCGCCGCCATCCGTGCGCTCGCTGACAAATCTCGTTTTACGACACGTCCACCCCCCTCCTCCCCGTTCCGTTATTATTATTCACCGGGAGAACGCGAAATGGAGAGAAGCAACGCTCCTCGTTCGCGCGCCGTTTTCGCCTATGGAACTCCAGCCATCGTCGAACATCTCTCGGAATGATATAGCGCTGTGGATCTACCAGCTAATATACAATGGAACGGATCAACCTGGGGAACTATCTCACGGAAGAACATCACCGGTCGGCAATTACTACTAGTTCGCGGCGACAATGTTTATGCTCGTGAAGGCACGATGTTGCCTTTTCTATGGCCTCACTTTCCCAGCTCGCCTTTCTCATCGCGTCCGGTTCATGGCCGCGTGACAACCGGCTTCGGCGGAAGGCATCACCGAAGTCGAGCCACGGAAGAATGCTGAGAGGAGCACGGAAATAAATTTCCCATAGAAAATTTCGCAGCCGAGATAGACCGTAAAAATCGGTGTCCCGAAATGTCGCGGACACAACCGTAACGGTAGCTGGCTCGATACCCGCGACTTTACGGTCTTGCTTTTCGTCACCGTCCGGGGAAAAACACGGTAACACGGTTGCAGTTACGAGAGACACACACGCGGAATGACGGTGGGCTAAAAGTACCGAAGGTGAAGCACACAACGGCGATATCCCGTCGGCCCTTTCCTTCCAACCAACTCCGCTTCGCGAGTTCTCCGTCCAGTACCTCGCTGAATCCCTCAATGCTCTCACGTACCGTGTAACCCTCGGTGCAACGCTGGACCAATCCTCACACCGATACGTTGCGAAACTCATTTTCGCGGAACACCGCTCGATATCATTTTACAAGCGAGAGTCTGATTACACCCGTGCTCGTGAGGCGAGAGGCGCACGTGGCTACCTCGATGGACGCAGATGCGAACCTTAACGTCCCGTCCGAGACGGGAGCTCGCTCGTAAAAGAACTTGCCCGCGCGATAAATAACGGAAACGGGTGGACAGACGAGCGGAAATAAAATCCCCGGTTTCGCGAGGAGCGGAGGGAGGAATCGGGAGGAGCTGAACAGAGAAAAAAATATGGGTTGTTTGTGCGACGAACGAATGGGGGTCAAGGCACAGTCGACGCACACGAAATATCCGTTGTCGAGATGGTATTTCCTCGAATGTTTATATTCCTGTGAATTTTATTATCGTGATAAAAAAAAGGTCTCGGGGTACCACGAAAAAGAGCCTTAATTGCTCATTTCCCCTTGCATCGCGGAAATAGGGAAGAAACGAGGGAATCCGGCTCACCGAGTGGAATTTCGACGTGGGGTACAAAAAAGATGGTGAATGTGGAGCATCACTTTTGCACGGTTTCCGCTACGAAACAATACACAAATATTTTCACACCGGTGAAACATGTCACGCTCAGGGAATGGCCGAGTAAAACGGACTATTTATGCCAATTTTTTGCGAGACCTAAAAAAATGTCCGGACCGCTGTTCCATTTTGACCCGCCCTCCGCTAAATCGCTTGCAAATCATCCTTAATGACAACGGACAATGTTGCCTGCTGACAGGTATATGTCCATCATTCGTTCGAGATCCGGTGCTTCGTTTTCCCATGTCCGCTCGTAACTTTGTGTAATCTCGTTCGACGGTGCGCGTGTCATGAATCGACGATAACAGACAAAGATCGAGGGAACGAAAAAAAAACAAAAAATATCGTGAGTGACGGGTTTTTTTTTCAGGATTCGTATACGCTCCGATGTCTCGGTTTAAACGCGCATTTTGGTACAACGGCTGCGCACAGCCGTTGTACCAAAATCGCTTCGCGCAAGTGAACGCGCCTATATTCTCGATAATTTTATGCTACTTTATGGGAGATTCTAGGGGGTATAAATTTAGCACACTCGACCGGCAGTGACTCGCGAGCGAACAGGCGAGCCCGCAAGCTCGCGAGATTCACGGAGGAACGGTGTGTGTGTGTGGGCCCGCATGCTATACGCGAGGTGTACGGAGGAACGCGAGGGGACAGAATTATGAGCTTGGCATGCATTATTACCCAACGACGACCAAGCTTCGGTGGGTGTATCTGGCTACGTGAGAGTTTTACGGGAAATATTTTTACGTGGGGGTTCACGCCGCGAGTGAGGATGCATGTATCTCGCATCCGTGAGCAATGGTGCACTGCCGATCGCTAGAAAAATCATTCCGTAAGGATGGTCAAAGGCTGTTGCGAACAGTGAGAGCTCCTGGAATCCCGCTCCCTCGCTCTTCAGGGAAATCAGAGATACCCCGGTAGGTTTACTCCGTCGGCAGATCCACGGCATATCCGGTATCGACAGCTTCCAGTGAAAGCATCTCCTCTTCCGGCCGATCCCGCAGCCGGATCCCCGAGTCAAAAAGCTCCCGCACGAGGATGCGCGGACGGTTTTTCGGAAGCCGTGTGCATTGGTCCAGTCGCTCGCGATTTTCTTTGAGCACCAGTGACATGAAAACGGAGGAAAATCACGCGAGGAGTTCAGCGAATCGGATCCGTGAGCTTTTCGCCGCGGTCCGTGCATTCGGTTGCGTTAATCGCTGCAAGACATGACGCATGGAAATTTGTTCGCGATCTCCACGAGCGACTTCCCTGCCGGTGCTGCGGTGGAAACCGTCGAGCTTTCGCAGTCCGACGATGGGAAGCCGAATGGAGAGTCAGGGCTGCATATCCGCGAGCGAACCGGCAATGATTCGCGATGTACATTGTCCCGGAGTACCATGAGATATTTAGTTTTGTCACATATAAATGTGTATAACCGACGGAGAGTCGCGTTGGTATATTTTTCCGGGATATCACGATTGGTCCAGCTTGGAGGCTGCGCGACTAGGCAGCGTTTGATATTGGCCAGCTGGCGAGAACACAGCCGAAGCCCGGTGCTCTGCCATTGGCGGGAGGCGGAGCTAGTCAAAGCTCCCGCGAAAGCTCTCGCACTCTCGCGCTATACACATCTCCCTCTGTCTATATCTCGTTCGGCCTCCGTTTTCACTAGCTCTCCGCTTTCGGCTCTCCATATCTCTTACTCTCTCTCTCACCATTTCCCGCTTTCTCCCTTTACCTCTGTCGTCGCTGGAACGGCTCACCCCCTCGTCGTACTCTCCCGACACTCGCTCTTTCGCCCTCGTCCGCGGAATCCCTGCGTGGTGCGCTTCGCGGTACATCGCGCGAGGGAAACGCGGATACTCTCGGCCGCGATCCCGTGCGCTCCGCACCCGCACCCGTGGTTTCGTACACCCGAAGCAAAAGAGTATCCCGAGGCGTATTGTACGATAACCGGAGGTAAAGGCCGACCAGACGTGCGTCCCTCAGTGGACCGCTATTTGGGTCATGATCTCGTTATCGTAATTTTTTTTTATTATTTTTCTTTTTTCTGAATAGATTCCGATTCTACCGGAGAACGAGCCGAGCCATCTCTCTTTGTCGGCTCCTTCTTGTTAAGCATGACGTGCCCGCCGGCTCGCCGTGACATTCGTTCGAACCCCGGGTTCGATTTCTCCTCATTCACTGCCGTTCTTGAAAATAACTAGCTACATGTAATTCTAACATGAAATTATTTTTAAAAATGAAACAATATATAACATCGTTCGAGGCATTTTTTTTTGTTTTGTTGCTACATGTAATTCTAACATAAAATTATTTTTAAAAATCAAACAATATATAACATCGTTCGATGCATTTTTTTTTGTTTAATTGCTACATGTAATTCTAACATAAAATTATTTTAATAAATGAAACAATAAATAACATCGTTCGATGCATTTTTTTGTTTAATTTTTTTACGGTTTCATGTTCTTATCAGAGAACAAAAAAACTTGTGCGAAGAGCACATACGCCTCGAGGGTCAGAGCATGTTGTTTTCCCATTTGCGAGATGATGCTTTTATTTTCATGCTGAAATGCGTAGGATGTCACGAGAGAGCTTTCGGAGCTTTGTATAACAAGCCCTATCCACGGGATACATTCCCCTCTCCCCGCCCTCAGGCGCGCGTGTGAGCACCGCGCTGAGAGTCGGCAAGGCAAAGGAGATTTTAATAAATGTATCAGCAGCCGGGGTTTCGCACGAGGTTCCTTCTCCCGTGGGTAAGATTTCGAGCCACGTTGCACGACCCCGCAAAACAGCGCACCAAACCATCCTCCTCCCCCGCCCCTCCATCATGTAGCATGCTTAAGATAATGAAGCGCTTCAATAATTTATCGTGAGCCGGAGACTGCCAGTAGATATACACGACCGTACACCGAGATCCGCGCCTACCCACCCTACCGTATCTGCTCCCCGTCGTCTCTGGGGCGGTCACGAAAAAACGGGAGCACGTCTTCGCGACTCCGAAGCTATGCATGCTTCAGCAATTGCAAAGCCCCGCGAGAATCGGGAGAGAGGGTGGGATTTTTTTTTTTTTTTTTTTTTTCCGCGCCTTCCCGGAGCCTTCACTGGCTCAGGAGTTTGACCACGTCGGAGGGGGTCACGGTGGTCCTTGCATCAGTAATGTCGTGCTTAAATCTTTTTATTTATATTTTTTCGCGGTAAATTTAAATCCTTCGCCGGCGGGAGACTTTTGAACCGATTTGTTCATTTTCTTGTCTTATTCATCGAAGAAAATGTAGGAATAGCGAAGAAGCTTTTGAAACTGTTAGACTTAATTTCTGTTTACCAAATCGAAGGATTGAAATTTCTGTCGTAAAAGTTTTTATTTTTGTTGTACGCTAACCTCTAGCAATACAGCCCGCCATTGTTTACAGTTATTATAAAAGTTGTTTCATCGGATGGCCGTTAACTGCGTGCAGCTGGGCCTTTCGGTGCCAATACGCCACGGTCGCTGCTGCTGCTGCTGCACCCTCGTCCGTCGACGTCAACCACGCGTCGAAACTCGTAACGAGAGGTGACGACCGAACTCGTCGTAAAGTATCCACCCGCCGGAAAACAATTTCGAAAAATTCGTAATTAGAGGACTTTTACGATCGGCAACTGTGGACAAGAGAAAAGGCAATAAAACGGTATTTTACGAATTCCATTCGTAAACGTCGCCCGGGATGTTCTGTTACTATAAATCGTTCAGAGAGAGTGCCGCGGTATTAACCGATTTAGTGGGCGATTTGCAAATTTCGATTTGCGGGGACATATCGAAAATACGTCACTGCTGGTTAGAAGATTTTTTTTAACTGGAAGTGACGTATTTTCGCTGTGACGGAGATTTCGGCCGACAAATGAGTAATATTGTAATGACCGGGCGAATGAATGACGCGCGTATTTAGTTTGGGGTCGGATATTATTAGTACAATGGCATCTAAATATCCCGAGCATGAACTGTCACACGTCTGTTCGGTCAGACGTCTCAGTCCAGACTGTCTAACATGACGATCGATCTCGTATCGTTCGTTCGTCTAAGGTCAATCCTAACTAATACCGTGTGTCTTAACGAATAGTCAGGTATGATATTCGTTACAATATATATTTTGGAAAGTTGTTGGTTTATTTGTTCGTTCGGCGCTAAAAATGTTCAAAACAAATAGCAAACTAAATGGAAAATGATATGAAACAAAAAGAAATTGAAAAAAAGGCCTCGAATATTACTCGGCACGACCGCGATGATCCGGGTCGCGAGCTGTGAGAAAACCTTGCCGTCAATTCGTCGCCGGGGCGTCCCTCAGCCGCCGACAAAGGAATATCAAAGCGAGTCTGATATCCGAGTTGATCCGCAGGGACGTCGGGAGTCGGACGGCAGAGCCACGTCCCGCTCGGCGTGTCAGGGTGGGCACCGCTGCCGCTATCACTTCGCCGTGGATTCACCCACGAACGGAATATTATAACAACGCGTCCGATCGGATATCCAGCCATCTCCGCGACCGCTGCGGCCCGACACGTGGATGATGCGAGCGAGTGGAGCGAGAGCGAAGGATCGGTAATCCGTTTCAAGGCTGACAAGGCTTCGAGCTTTGCTTCGGCAAAGGCTGAGCTGACAGAGCTTTCATCCCCCGAGCTTGCTTCGCGTTCGTTTCACCACCACTACTGTGCCGGCACCTATGTAGTTACTCTCCCACAGTTGTTCACATACGATATGACTCTGGCGATAGTTGCGGGGATACGCTCGGCTGGCTCGTTTAGCCGAGACTCTCCCGGGTGCTGAGTAATAACGTGCACGCACGCGGTTCGCCTCCTCACTTCTGTCCCTCGCGCTTTGCGGTGTCGTTTTTTTTTTTTTTTTTTTTTTTTTCTATCTTCTTTTT
>JAPYZD010001842.1:0-18458 GCA_030522725.1 Ichneumoninae sp. B BG-2022a
GGAAAGTGTATGGTTAAAGCTATCGATTGATGTGAAAATCATCCTCGAATTAACTTTTGTTACATTTGACAACGCCATTCTTTTCCCCGGTCGGCCTTACAGGGGTCGGGAATAGGGACATTTACCTTACAAGAAAATTGCGAAATTTTCTTGTATCGCCTTTACGAAATACGAGAAAATTTATTCGCCATGTGAAATAAGACCTACGTGAGCTTAGCTCGATGGAAAAAAAGAAAGCCAACCCGGATAAATTCAGAACAAAACGCGCCGAGGAATTACTTATCGTACGAATTGTACGAGTTGATTTTGCATGCACCAGCGGTGCCGAGCGGTAATGCGAATATTATCCATTTGTCGCAACGTAACCGGGCGTTTCCTGGGTCGACCCGCTGTATTGTACATATATATATATATATATACGCGTATATATGTATGTACGTTGCCAGAAGTATCAACGGCGGTTGTAGCGGCGGGTAATGACACTATTATGCGAGCCCATCGTAGAAGTGTCATTTTCGCGAATGGCCTAGATACCCGAGACGCGCAGGACTTCTGCATCCAATTCAGCTTATTCAGCGTTCAACCGCCTCTCATTATCTGCGAGTCTGTCGACGGCGTGTATGTATTTTTACGCATTTTCCTTTGGCATTTCCCCGGTCCGACGTCCGGCCTTGTCATTACATGCGAAATGACAAAAGGCTCGGGCGCACGCTTCCAACGGCATTGTACTCCGAGCGAGGGACTGTAATGGACAAATGGTACAGTTGTTGGCAGCTCACAGTCGATGGAATATGAAATGTGTCGACCACGGTAAAAAATTTAAAAAAAATGTTTGCACGCTCATCAAACAT
The DNA here is from genome assembly GCA_030522725.1 of Ichneumoninae sp. B BG-2022a. NCBI lineage: Eukaryota > Metazoa > Arthropoda > Insecta > Hymenoptera > Ichneumonidae > Ichneumoninae sp. B BG-2022a. The sequence continues at coordinate 852 of JAPYZD010001842.1, forward strand.
TTCTCATCTACACCGAGAAAAAAAAATTGTTGGGACTGCAAGAATTTTGTTACCATAACCCATTTACCTGCTTAACATAGGGACAACAAAATTTTTTGCTGTGGCTGCCAAATATTTTTACTGCCACAACAATAAATTATTAACGAGCTACATTTTATTAGAGAAACCGAACTATTTTTCTCCGTGTAGCGTGCCACAATTTTTTTTCTTGTTTAATTTTACAATGTTCTTTCGTTCTCGACGAATAGTATTTTTACCTAAAAATTATATTTAAGTCTTACTACACTGTACACATGGGCTGTAAAGGAGAAACCCGTCAAATAAATTAAATTTCTAAAAATAAAAAAAAAAAATTGTAAAATGAAGAAAAAAAATGTATCGCGGATGAGAAATCTTTCTTAAGATTCAAATTTTTTTTTTACTTTTTTACCGTGCACTGTTCGATGGTGGTTTGTCGATAACTCGGAGCGGGCGAAATTATTTATAGATCGTACGCCGCCGGAATGTGGAATCGATTGTTCCTTAAACTGCCAATGACTGAGCGAGCCGAAGTCCGCCGCTCACCGTGGCATAACTGCCGAACCCTTCGGGCCCTGCAGCATTACAGCCGAAGGAGAAAGGGACAGGACCGGGTGTTACGGTAGGCGGTGCGGTTTCGCACGCGTCCGGATGTGTAATAGCGGACCGGAAGTTGAATGGCAGGTGGATGAGGAGCCGCGCCGGGCGTGCGGCTCGAGCTCCGACTAACGGCGTCACGGCAAATTGTACGGATAATAATTGCAACCGCGCGCCGGTACACGCGCGCCTATTGCATTCACGTGTTTCGAGGACTCGCGGAATGTTCCAATTTTTTTTTTTTTCTACCCGCATAACTCGTCTCGAAAGCACCGGGCGAAACATCGAACGAAAAAAATCCGCTCCCGTCCCGTTTTCATAAAAATTCTTTTGAAAAACGCCCGAAAACTCTTATCCCGGATAAAGCTTTTCGCTCGGAAGTGAAGAGGCAAGACAGACTCTCACTGTCGGTTCCGTGCATGAAAAAACTTTGACGCAATACGAAAGGTTCGCATGGAATTACAGAGGACAAGCTGAGCCCCTCTTCTTCGGAATATCTCAGGGCATGAAGCATAACACTGTACACTGTACGTGTGTGCGAGTCCGTCGGGCGTGGAGGCTCGTGCGAAGCCCCCGGCGCGGGCTCTGGGCCAAGACGGCAATAACCCCCCTAGACACGCGCGCGCGCGCGCTTCGCCGAGATCGTCCCTCGGATCCTGCCGCTGGATGCTGCGCACCCTCGTTCCGCAATACTCGGGCCAATCGGTGGGGCGATTGGCACCTCGGACACAAAAAATTAACAGTCGTTGGCACGCGAGTGTCCCCTTCCGTTGGGAACGATTCGACGGAGAGAGCGGCCAATCACTGTGCCATGGCGACGTGGACGACGACTGTGCGGGCGATCGAAGGGCGCAGGACTCGCAGGGAAAAGTGGAGGGTCGGACGGTGTTGTATAACCACAATAGGCGTCATGGCGGAATCACGGACAAACCCTGACAGACGAGCAGGAATCATTCTCCTCGTGGAGCAGACGATGCACCGAGTGCGTGGAGGGTCGGCGAGACAGCCGCATCATCCCCGGCGTTGACGCAGGGAAGGTGCGAGTTGGGCGAACTTTTTCGCAGAGTCTCGATGGGACTTGCAACCATTTTTATTTATTTTTTTATTTTGCGTAGTACGTTAGTTACAGATATAAATATTTTTGTTCTATTTTATAGGAAAAATAATGAGGAATTTGGGAAGGAGGTGCGACCAATCGCAATGAGAAATATAAATCGACTATTTACTATAAATAACATATATCGAGAGCAAAATCTGTGTACTGTAGGTTCGGTCCAAAAACCCTTAAACCACACACGAAAAATAATAAAAAATGAGAAATGTAAATCGACTATTTACCATAAACAACATATGTCGAGTGCAAAATGTGTATCGTACTCTCGTTCTAAGAACCCTTGAACGTCACCCGAAAAATAATTCTTCAAACCGGCAACCTCGAACGCCAGAAATTTCACAAAAATTGCAAATTACCCGCAACTGACCGAGATCGCAACGAGAGTCAAGCCCGCCTTCCGGTCAGTGAGCAAGCCGCCCAGCGGCGCTGAGCCGCCGCGACGTTCGACCGGAGAGAGAGCGTTACGACTCTGTAACAAGGTACAAATGTTCGATACACGTTGCATCGCTCTCTTCTCATATCTTATTTCTGTTTATAACGCTGAGCGGAAAGTTCACCCTGTGTAACATGAAAAATAGAAAGCGGGTGCATCGATAGGGGTCGCGTGAATCGGGAGTGCTGGCACCCCTCCGGTCTATGGGGGTGTCGGCGCATGCGCAGTGCGGGGCACGGTGCCGCGTACGTGCGTTCGTCCCTCTCCCACCCGCGGCGCGATCGGCATGGGGCATTCACGCATGCGCACGGGGACCGTCGCTTCGGCACCGACTGTAGGGGTTGCTCGCCAGCAGGGTGGGCGGCTGGCGGAACGAGAGGCAAAAGGGGGGGCGCCGCTCACGACGAACGCGGGTGTCTGCTGGCGTTATCGAAGAGGCAGGGAGTTTAAGAGAGAGGGAGCGAGACGGCTTTACACGCACGTACGGAGAGAGCGAGGCAACCCAGTGGGGGAGTCGGTACGCCAGATGGAACGGCCTCGGCGAGTTTTATCCAACGATCCGGGAGGCTCGTTTAGGTAGTGGTCCTCGCCCCACAGCCGCGACAACTCGAGGTGTGCAGCGCTCTCGCACGTCTCGGGCTCTCTTGCACGAGACCGACCCCTTCCGCATATCGACCGCCTATAGTACACCGTATCGCGACATATTATAAAAAAGAAAAAAAAGAAAAAAATATAGAATCGATAAGGAAAACGACAAAAAAGTAAATACCTCGAAACAAAGTTGCGAGTAAAAGAAAAAACATACGATCGTTAATAAAATCGAAATTAAAAATTATGTTTAATGTTGACGCAAGCGTGTAAACAATAATACAATTTTTCACCGACGTTACCGAGTGTGTAATTTTTGTTTTAACTTGTCGAATCGACCGTTGTACATCGTTGTAGTTTGTATGAGGAACGAGGGAGATTCACTGAAGATAGTAAAATAGAAAAAGAGATCGAATAAGAAAAACAAGTGGCAGAGAGTTGAAGAGTCGACGGGGGGGCCCGACACAGGATTATACATTGGATAAAGGATAAAGGCTTTCCGGTGTTTCGAGGGAGGCTGTGTGGCCTCTCGGTAGAACGTCTCGAGAGCCGGCTTGTAAGGTACGTTTGATTGCGAGTGAATAATTCAATGACAGTGCAGTAGGATCGAATGTTCGACGAGATTGCGAGAATCGGAGGGTCTTCCGGAAAAAATGACAAAAAAATGAAGCGATCTCGAGTGGTGGCCGGAGGTGGGACGACGTTCGGCGTTATCTCGAGCGCGAGTATTCGACGACAAGTTCAGCGTCAGAGCGTTCGCTTCCCGAGCGGCAAAGCCCGCGCAGCGTATATTCACCCCTCGGCGACGACGCACCGCCTTGAAGCGTATTCCGCCTTCGCAGATCAAAATACAATTATAAAAAAATTGCAAAAAATTCAAAAAAAATCCCAAGTAAAATTGGCCCTTCCCACATCGGGTCCGAGCGATTTCCAAAAGTCGCGCTCGCCTCTCCGCGACGGTGGAAAAAAATCCGCGGCTTTTTCACGAGGCGTCGCGTCCCACCGAAGGGGACATTCAGACGTTGCGGCTATTTCGGGTCGCGCGGATGTTACGGCGTTGCGCCGGCGACTCGGCGCAATGCCAGCCGCCGAACGAGCAACAGCGAGAGAGGCGCGATCGCCGAGTGATGGATAGATAACAGCGAGGAGGAGGAAGGAAAAAAAGGAAGATTGATCATATCCAATTAAAATTTTTCGAGTCCGCCGGGTAATCGAAGTTTCCGATTGGATATCGCCGGAGCGTAGCGGAGACCCTGGCAAAACGGCACAGCGGGGCAAAACGGGCAGTGAGTGCAAAACTCCATTTCCCAATAATCTTTGGATGACACATTTTGTCCCAACGATACATTCGGATTTTCAATCCCGTTTTGCCCCACGTACCACCATCGCCACCATCCAAAAGTTATTGGAAAATTGCTTTTTCTCTCATTATCCCGTTTTGCCCCGCTCTCCCCTATGTGGGATTGGGTTTATGGGAAGTTCGTAGGTGGCACGGATGTTCGGGCCGCCTATGTGGGGATGGGGTGGGGGGAGTGTGTGGAAGAAGGAAAGGTTTCGCAGGATGATCCTCGTGGGGTTTCGCGGTGACAGGCCGCCCTCGTTGGAGGCTATCCCCGGTCCTCGCGACGACGCCCGACGTTGCACCCGTTGCCCCACCGAGCGAATCGGACCGCCGCTTGTTACGCCAGCAGGGCGAAAACGGCAGGTGCGCCGTCGTTCGGTGCTCGGCACAAGTCGTGTGCGCGACTGGCCCGTGCTTCCTGACCGCGCCTCCCGCGCGCGGCTCTTTGCCTCACCTCGGCGATCCCGCGGAACGAGGATGTCAGGCTTACCGTTCCGTTTAACCGACGAGACACCCACACTGACCCCAAGGTTTTGACTGGCGAAGGAACGGATTTATTTATTGACTTTTAGTGTACGGGGAGTCGAAGCGGCCAGGTAGACATTTTGGAGCGGCAAAGCGATAAGAGGACTGATGCGGCCTTGCGACGACCTTGTCAGGGCTCGATTTAACGCTCGAAAATGTCTGCCAGGTAGGCATTTTTTTTACTGTTAGGTAAAATAATAAATACAATTGAAGAAAAATGTTATCGCACTGTTTTATCTACCGAAATAAGAGTACTCGAAGCGGGATTGTCAGACTTGATGTAACGTTCAAAAATGTCTGCCAGGACTTTGGTAAACATTTTTTACTATCAGATACAATAATTACAAAAATTATAGTAATAAATTACCCCACGGTTTTATGTACCGAAGGAACGTATTTATTTATTGACTTTTCGAGTCCTCGTACTCGGAGATAACACCCAGGTAGACATTTTGGAGCGGTAAAGCGATAAGAGGACTTGATGTGGCCTTGCGAGGACCTTGTCAGGGCTCAATGTAACGCTCGAAAATGTCTGCCAGGTCTCTGATAGGCATTTTTTTACTATACGGTAAAATAATAATTATAATTAAAACGAAAATGTTATCCCGCGGTTTTATCTACCGAAATAAGAGGACTTGAAGGGACCTTGCTAGGGGCTCGTCAGAGCTGGATGTAACATTCAAAAATGTCTATCAGGACCCTGGTAGACATTTTTTACTACCACATTTATGTGGCGTGTATGGCGTATGTGGTAAAACCGTGACGTAACAAATTTAGTATCGTTATTTTAATGACGATACTAAATTCGTTACGCCACGGTTTTATCTACCGGAAAACCAAATTTATTAACTGACTTCACGAGTCATCGTATTCAGAGCAATCTATTCGGAGATAACACTCTGGTAGACATTTGGGAGCTGTAAATCGGGGCTCGATAAGTTCCTGAAGAGTCTAGCCAAGGCTTCACCAGGGCCCAATCTAACGCTCTAAAATTCCGACCAGGTCTCTCATAAAAAATGTCCAGCCTCTTTTACAAAAGTAGCTGTCGATAGATATTTTTCACAGGGAACAGAAAACCCACAGATTTTTTCATTCATATTTGGAGATTATTATTTTTTAATTCTGGGCTTATTTATTTATGTTAATTATTATAAAGACACGAACCCTTTTACAAGAAAATAATGATTGAGAATAAATAATTATTCTGGAATTACCCGAAAGTAGGGACAAAACTCTGATCCGACAATCTGGTAACTGCGATTTGGCTTATCAATCTCTTGACCGTCTATACTGCAAAAAGAAAACTATATCGCTGTACACCAGCGATTGCATTTGATTCGAGAAAACTATTTATTTTTTCTGCAACAGCGTGGCTTATCGTACGCGTTATCGTAAAGCTGTATCTTCAAAATAAAAATGGTATGCACGTATGACGTTTATCTTGCCGTCTTTCATCGCACGAGGGCGATACATGAATTGCATTTTATTCGGGAAAACTATTTGTTTTTCCTGCAAAAGCGTTGCTTATCGTACGCGTTATCGTACAACTGTATCTTCAAAATGAACAGGTGTATGCACGTGTAGTGCTTATCTTGCCGTCTTTTATTGCACGAGAACGATACACGAATTGCATTTTATTCAAAATCTTGATGAAAATCGGAAGATCCGATTGCTCGGTTTGCTGTCGACCGGATAACCGGGAGATTGAAATATCGACTATTCGAATACCTTGACAGCATTGGGTTTTCACTATCGATGCGGAATTTGTTTATTTTTTTCCTATTAGAGAAATGTTTGACCCGGAATTTCTGGCGCACGAGGAACGCGAGTTACACGTATATCGCACGAGCGAAGTGGCATTCGATGGAGGAGCGTGTGTGTACGTGTGTCGACTTCTTATTGGAAGTATCGGACAGCGTTGAATTGGCCGAAGGGAAACTCAGCTCTTATTGATTTTGCTCGAACTCTCAGCTAGGAACGGAAACTGCTGGCGATGGCAGTTTCGCCCTCCGGCAACTAAAACCCCCCGAGCGTCGAGGTGTGCGAACTCGTGATAAATGTTTTTTTTTTTTCTCGAAATTATTTATTTCATTCGCCGCCTCAAAAAAGACGAAAGCAATTATCGCGACAAAAAAATGGTGTTGTCGCTATGATTGCTTTTTTATTTTCTGTCGGTGTCGTCTCTTTTTTTCAATCAGTGCACATTTACGATCCACGTTGTCGATTAGTCTAAAAAAAAAAACTGAATTTTCGGGCCGAAAAAAAACAAGAACCGTCAATCTTATTTAATTTCCGATACCCACGCGAAACGCTCGTGAGGGAATTTTTTTGCGTTTGTCCAACGTCACGTCGGCTCGTTATTTTAGTCGGGCACTAGAATAACAATGGAGAGAATAACGAGAATCGGACTGCCCGACGTCAATTAAAAAGAAAAAAAAAATGAATCGATCCTAAAACAAGCTCCGAAATCTCAAATTTTTTACCTGGCGCCTTTCACCTCGGGCACCTCGTCGGGCCGCGTACTCTCGACCTTTGTCCTTACGTGGCCGATCGTTCCTCGGTCGGAGACGGATTTAATCCGAATCAATACCGATTCCCGGAGAAATTTGTCTTCCACGACGAGGCGCGTTACATTATGCATCATTAGTTATCTCCGGCGCCGACTACGGGGCTAACCGTTTTACAGTCCATAGATTCGTAGTATGCACGAGCCGGATGACGGAGTACGGGTCGTCGGGCAGGGGGTGTGGGGGTCGCGCTCGCCGGTTAATCGATTTTCACCGAAATAATTGAAACTCTAGACACAGAGGTTCGTTGGCATCGTCGCTCCGGACTGTTGGGTCATTCCGCCTCGAGGCCGGATAGCCGATCTATACTCCCACATACGTGCACATACGTACACGGAATCACGCAAAAGTTTGCTGTTCCGGTGTAGTCGAACGCGCGCAGGGGCTTCCGCACCCGGCCATTGCACGCCTCGTCATTCCCGCTCTTCCACCGGGCTTTTATCAATGTATCGCCTTCTTTTTTTTCTCCAGAATTCGCTGGGCATTGTTCGCGCGCGCACGTGTCGCGCTGACGCAATGAAAAATCATTGGATTCGTTGAATGTCAAACGAATGGTCAATCAATTTACCGTCCGTCGATGCGTGTTTGCCCCCTCACGTGGCGGACAGAACCGGCACGGATATATGTATATGTATATATACATAGGGCGCACGGTATATAAACACGTGTGCACGTATGCAACTGGATGTCACGATATACAAACGTTTCTGGTAAACGCAAACGCGCATCCGTTGAACCGGCCGAGGGAAACTAGAGGGAATATAATGGTGGAGGGAGAACCGTAGACGGGTGGCGTGCACGTGTCCGCAACCGAGTTTGTGATGCGGATTCTCTGTTGGATGCTGGCTGCCGGGTCAGACTACGTGTATTTTCCACGTTGGGGGAGAACCGGCGAAGGCCTTAAACATTTGCAGCGTTCCCGAGGTTTGCCGGCGTCGCCGGCAAAGATGGATATATAGATATGTATATGTGTGTGTGTGTGTATATATATATAATAAGACGATGGAAGACGGAAGGAGAGGGTCGAGAGGAGGATGCTGGTGGCGGCGGATGGAGCAGATCGATTCTATGCCGCAGAGTTCATGCTCGGTTTCTCGTTTCGCCGAGCGGGATGCGAGACAATACACTGTGGACTCGGAATTGCAATCGAGTAATGGCGATTTGACGCTTTTTACACGAAAAAAAATATACATATGTGTATACATATGTGTATACATATGTGTATACATATGTGTATACATATGTGTATACATATGTGTATACATATGTGTATACATATGTGTATACATATGTGTACACATATGTGTATACATATGAGTATACATATGTGTATACATATGTATATGTTATAGCGAATGCGGTTAAGAGAGTTTTGTGGAGAAGAGCGAGTGTGGACGATGGTCGCTTGTGTTGACAGTAATTGCATCGCGTACGTATTTTCTGAACCGGGAAACTCTCCGGATTACGAGATGTTTTTCCACCGGCGAAAAGTTTCGTTTGGTTATATTCGCGGGCTCATAGGGAGTGCGTCTTCTTCCTTCTTCCTTCTTCTTCGGTCCTCTTTTTCCCGGCAGCCTCCCGACCGGAACACTTCTTACAGAGGAAAGTTATTTGGCCGTTGCGGGAGTTTCGTGGCGGCGTCGACTCGCCTCACTTCTCGACGGGAAGATCCTGTGTCTGGAATAACGCGGACCGGGAGAGTGACGAGCGTCTCCGTGGCAACTCTCGGCCAACTCTCCGCACTGCGTCGCTCCTGTCTCCTCAAAGTATTCTCTGTGATCCTGAAAGGAGTTATTCCGTCGGGAATTCCCGCTCCCTTCTCGTCGTCAAGATTTTTCCTTCGGCGAGGTTTTTCTCTTCGACCGTGGAACGCCCGAGTGATGAGGAAAACAGTATCGCGAGATTGCCTTTGTAAATGTCTCTTAACTCTTTTGTCGCGAAATCCAATCGCGCGGTTAATATTTGGGAAAAAAAACTTTGCGAATACCCGCACGGAAAATAGCACGTTTGATCGCTGTGGGAAAATATATCGGGTAGAAGTGGTGAATATGACCCACCTCGATTAACTCGTAATTTATTGATATATGGACCGGGCCATATTCCCCACTTTTACCCTCATTGATATGTGATATAAATTTTTATATATTTTTTCGCTGAGATATTGTATATTTTGGAATATATTTTTTCAAATGTATGCCACCATGGAAAAAGGTATATTCGCAAATATATTTCTAATATATTTAATATAGTTTTCACGAAAAATACTGTGTAGTTCATATATTATGAGAAATACGGGACGGATATTTTTTTTTTCTGTTTCCCGTATATGAGAAGCATTCAATTTATGTAGAAAATATATCATTGATATATAAAATCTATTTTTGCTGAAGAATGTTATATTTCGGATTATATTTTTGCAATTGTATCCCAACATGAAAAACGATGTAAGCGCAAAAATATTTTTCATATATTGAATATACTTTTCACGAATAATACTCTATAATTCATATATTGTGAAATATACGTTCCATATATATTGGGGCAAATATTTAAAAACATAAATTTTCCGTGTAAACCAATAGTATACAATTTGTATACAAAATATACTTCCTTGCGAAAAAATTGCTCTTTTTAAACATTTTTTTATATAACTTTTGCATATATATTACTTCCGTGTAAGTCTCAGAGGCTCATTTCCCGGAATTGTAAAAAAAAAAAAGCCAATATAACATAAAAATGATGATGATATAAAAAAACGAGTCATTGGTACTCGTAAAATTGAGGGCAGGGACGCGTGCGGCTGGGCCAGCCGATTACCCGAGGGGTATAATAGACTCCTCGAGAAAGTGTCACGGTTGTGAGACGAGAGTATCAGAAAAAAAAGGCCGGAAATCATTGGGAAGACGATACGCGACAAGAGAGTTGCGAACACGTAATAGCCCCGCGGGTGTTCTCCAGCTGGTGCGAGCGCAGAGGTCGTTTTAACAACGTGAAGCCGGTCGTTTGCCGGAGCCGAAAGTGTCCGCCGAGTTGGCCGTTTACATATTCAGGGAGCATTATGAACTTGGCCCGAGCCATATGGTGTCGATGGGAACGTAAAAGGGAGCGAGGCCCAAGAGCCCTGTGCCGGGTCCTCGAGACTCGTGCTGAAAGCTGCGTACCTTCAGGTACGTCTTCTCTTAACCCTTCTCTTCCCGGCCCTTCATCGCGCGTCTGCAATCCTTCACGTCGTGGAGGAGAGGTCGCGATTACACGGAGAACCCACCTCTTTTGTTCCACCGAGCTTGTGGATACGTGCTCGCTTTGCCCGGGACCCCCGGAACTCTTGCGAATTTTAATATGTAGGCGCGATCGTCGTGGCTCTTTTGCTCCTTCAAAACCCCTCCCTGTTAACGCGTGTGCGAACGCTCGCACGGATTTTTCAGCCCGGCTTAAACGCGATCGGGCACGACTCAATTGATCGCCTCAACTACCATTTTTATCAAATACCAAAATATGATTTAGTCTCAACCTTACGTAATTTAGAAATCACGGAAAACAATGCATTTTTTCAATAGGCGCTATGAATTTTTTTTTTTTTTTGGTACGTAAATGGAATTTGAATTAAGGAAGTTTGAAGTTAAAAAAAATAAAACATCATTTTCTGGAGGCAATGAATTTAATTTTGTTTCATTAAGTTACATGTTCATACTGTGGAAAATATGGTTAGTTATGGCGACTAGAAATATATTTCGAGGATTTCTGGACCTTTTTTTTCTCGGTGTAGCGTTCATCCGAAGATAATAATTATCGTAACAAGCGTATTTATTCATGCAACGCCCCACACTCGGTTCGAACGTTATTTCCTTTGGTTGTCGATAACTAAAACGTTTTCATTACGGTACATCGGAGTTCCCATTTAAAAATTGCACACACGCAAATCGTACGGTAAAAACGGTTCATAGGTTTAACAAACATTTGTCGTCCGCATACGCACCATTGCTTATTGATTGTAACATTTTTATTTTCAACAATACAGTTCGTCGCACAAAAAACAAATTGTAAAGTAAACAAGAAAAAAAATAGTTACCACGTCAGAAAAAATGTTTGTTAAATATACGAACCTTTTTCACTGTGTGTGCGTCGGTCCATAAGTTATAAAAGATTGCGTTTCAGCAATCGCGGATTTTACCTGTGCATCGACGCATATCATGTCACGGTAAAAATAATGAAATCAAAAGTGCACCCAGAAGGAACAAAATATACGTGGGTATATCGAAAAGTATATCTACGATATGTAAAATATATTCACACCGAAAAATTAAATAATATTTTGGATGTATGTTTGGAGTATATTTTCTCACATATGCGTCTCCAAACGAACGGAAACTTATATGTGGTTAATACATATTTTATATCCGAGCGGGCAGTACCAGTATTCGTTCGAGAGCAACATGACGAATCAATACTGGAAGTAGTAAAAGTAGTAGAAGCGGTAGTGGTAAAAATAGTAAAAGCATTGGTAGCAACTGTGTAAGAACGAGGAAACCGAGCTGATTCGATCGAAATATACATCTGTGATATATAAAATATATTTTCGCCGAAAAATGTCGGATATATCTCTGGAGCATGTTTTCTCACATACGTGTCAAACCAACAGCAATTTGTATATGATTAATGATAGCAATAGTATTCTTTCGAGAGAAATATAACGAATCAACAACGGAAGTGCCAATAGTTTTAATGGTAGCGGTAATTAAAGTTGTAAACATCGTAAAATCAGCTACTGCTGATTTTAAAATCGTAAAATCAGCAGTAGCTGATTTTACGATAGCAGCTGTGTAAGTACGACAGAATCGGGCTCGTTCGATAGAGATATATAAAATATATTTTCGCCGAAAAATTGTAATATTTCGAATATATCTTCGGAGCATATTTTCTCATATCGCACCCCTAGAACAACAGTGTAACATCTCTTATGGGATTACCATATAAGATGTCACACTGTTGTTCTGAGGGTGCGATATATGTAAATTGATGTTCAAACGAACATCAATTTATATATGATTAATATATTTTTCTTTCCGTGCGCCTAGCCACACTATTCGCTCAAGAGCAATGTGACGAATCAATAATGCAAGTGCTCGCTATTAACAGTAGCGGAAGCAAAGGTTGTAAACATCGTAAAATCAGTAGTAGCAGCTGTGCAACTACGCGAGAACCTTGCTCGTTCCATCGAACCATACATCTGTCCTATAACACATTAACGCCGAACATTTTCTTACATTTCCCCACTATAAATTCCGCACAAATTTTATTCCCCTCCGGTCAGTGCCGGTAATCTTTCGGGCGCTATATGACGAATCGATAACGAAAGTGGCACTAGTAGTAACAGTGGCAGTAGTAAAAGTAGTAATAATAAGAGCAAGAGAACAGCCGTACCAGTGGCTGTAGCAGCGATACAAGTACGAGAGGACAGGGGTCGTTCGAGCGCGTGGAACCGCTATCGATTGACGGTGTAGACCGGGAGAGGGATGAACAGAGAGAGGACGAAGGAGGGAGACGGAGAAGGTTTCAGTGGAAGCAGCGGCAGCAGGAGCGGCAGCCCAGGCCACTGCCATCGCGCGCCACTCCGCCGTCTCTTGGCTTTTCTCTCAATCACCCCCAGTACCTTTCCGAGTAGCCTTCGCTCCCTACACTCGTTTTCGTTTCTCGCTCGTACTCTTACGGCTGCCTGTCCTCGTGTACGGATGTTATATACGTATATGTACGGTTCTCTCTTATTATCCCTCGTCGCCCCAGGGTGTTCCGTCGCCTTCACCCTCGGAAACCGCGCTCGGGGCACCCTCGTGGGCAACTCCCATCAGACGCTTCGCGTATCTCCGCGGGGGTTCCAAAGTTCAACCTCTCTCCGTTGCTCTTGCCTATTTTCCTCGTGCAACGTTCCACAGGGCTCGCTCCCCTCGACGTCAAAAGACCGAACGGCGCTTCGCCCAGCGAGCCGCCACTGACGCCGCCGCCTCCTTAGCCCGGGACGAGCTTCAAATATTTTACGAGTACCGAAGCGGAGACCCGTTTTCACGCCGCGAATCGTCGGGATTAAAAGAACATAAAATGAAAGGGAGGATCGCGAGCGAGCGTACTCGTTGCGGGTCGATGATTTTTTAAACGTCGAAGTGTCGTTCATTTTTCAAAAAATTTTGAGCCTTGTGTCGGGGGTTTGTTGGGCATTGTCGGACCTTCTCCGGACCTTATCGGGGACCGATGCAATGTCTTAATTTTTTTTTTTACCACGGTACGGTTATTTTGTGGGTTTATTGGAAAATATATGGGAACTACTTTTATCGTGTCTTCCCTGATTATCGTAGGGTAAAAGTGGGGAATATGGACCGGTCCATATATCATTGATTTACGTGTTAAGGTAGCTCCAGCGAGTGGTGTTCATTTCGTCTAAATTCGAGAAACTCGGGCAAGAATTGCAAACACTTCCCGATGTTATAAAAATCTGAACAAATTCATGCTTATTATAGGCACTGAAAAGACTAATTTTGCATAATAACAATTTCAAAATGTTATTAACAAATTGTTGAAAAAAAATTGTTGATCAAAATATGCGATACCTCAACTTTTTTTAAAATGAAAATGATTCGTTCATTTCTCGGAACACATATGAATTTTTTCAGATTTTTATCTTTATTTTGATTTTTCTTGTTTTTTACATGGAAAAATGTGCAAAAATCAAAATAAAGATATGGACCACCTCAATCGTGGTGGTCCATATTCACCACTTTTACTTTATACATCACCTATATAATACGACGTGAAAACTCACTGCCCGTTTTCACGCCGCGAATCGTCGGGATTAAAAGAAACAAAATGAAAGGGAGGATCGCTTCGCGAGCGTGCTCGTTGCGGGTCGATGATTTTTTAAACGTCATAGTGTCGTTCGTGTTTGGAAAAATTTTGAGCTTTGTGTCGGGGGCTTGTTAGGGTATTGTCGGAACTTTTCCGGACCTTATCGGGGACCGATGCAACGCCTTCAATTTTTTTTTACCACGGTACGGTTATTTTATGGGTTTAGTGGGAAATATATGGAAATTACTTTTATCGCGTCTTCGGTGATTATCCTATACATTCTTCGGCAATCGTCGGACGGTCCCGATTGGTGGCGATCGAAATTTATCGATGAACGCAGCATCCGCGGCCATCCAAGATTAACCCTCGTCGATGAGAGGCGGAGAGCTGATATCGCACGGTTATCTCGTCTGAGCTGGCACGAAGAGCCCCGCGGGCTCTTGCTGACGATCTGTTACACGAGGCGTGATAACGCCCTATATCTATCATCAACTCTGGAGCATTAGATAGGGTACGAGCGGAACAATTCTGATGGGATACTGATTTCTAGAACATCATGCTTGTTTCATTATTTTTTCGGGTATATTTTTTATCAATTAAACCAAATTTGAGGTTCCTTTTAATTGTAGAGTTTTAACAGTAAGTGAAAATTCTTTTATTGTATTCTATTGTTTTTTAACAAAAAAATGTCCCCTAACTTTTAACTGTATTTATCCTCAATGCCGAAGCAATCGAATTGTACAATAGAAGCTGCGCTGATAAAAAAATGGGGTTAAATCAACTAAAGATTCAGGCAGGGGCAGTCAAATAAATGTTTTATCGGTACGGCTAAAAGATTGAATACTTCAACTATATATGTTTTTTTGTGCTTTCACCGAAATATTTTTGAGGCATTAAACTATTTTGTGCGACCAACTAAAGATTTATTTGATCGTCCGTGCCCGAATCTTTTGTTGATTAAACCGCTTTTTTATCTGTGATCTCCGTAATATCGTGCTTGTTTCTCGGTCATTTAGTTGAGTGCATTTTCCCTATATTTTTAAATTCGTTTTTTATTATTATTTATAACTGCATCGATGGTCCAATGCCAGAACGGCGTACAAGAATTACATTTTAATACAACACAAGCGCTTATACACTGGAAAAAAAATTTGCTTGCGTACTGCCCAGGATTTTCTTTTTCATTTCCATTCTACTTTCAATTCTTACAATTCCATGTGATATCCAATCAACAATGGCAAGGTCACATATTACCGTTTCAATCCCATATGGAATTCTCAGAAATGAAAGTAGAATTGAAGCAACAATATTTTTCGTTGGCAGCCTGCAAGGGAATTTAACTTAAGTAATTGATAATTTAACTTGACTCATTCATCATATTCTTGAGTCATTCATAATTTATTTTCAGTGTTCCGATGCCGAAGGAATAAATACATACGATGGGAGTTACCAACTCCAATGAAATACTAATTTCTCGAATATTATGCTTGTTTCGTTCTTCGTTCTTTGGGTACAGTTTCTCTATCTTCCTTTTTTTTTTACCGCTGACGCTGGGAACTCTTAACGCGCCGCAACTAATCCGTCGCATAACCCCTTATTAACCCCTTTCCACGGCGGACTGGGCCACGTCAACCGAGATCAGCGACGCCAGGCAGCATTCTTATTCTTGACTCGTTACCCCGGAGACAGACGGAACAGCTGCTGCCTTTGACTCTTTGTTCAGCGTCAAAACAATATTCCTAAGTACACTCACGCGAGCCAGACCGTGCAAGTCACACTTCCAGCGAGACGAGAGCGAGGCAAATTGAGTCATAGCCAACGGTCACGATTCTCCATCTTCCGTTAACGTTATGCCTCATGGGGCCATCGTGTGCTCACCCTAATCGTCTCAATCAAACCTCCCCTCGCTTCACGTTTGCCCGCTGTGCGAAACTCGGTCGCTGCCCTTGAAATGAAATTCGTCCATTTCATGTGTGTTACATATATTACCGGACGGAAATCAAATTTAGACAAAAAAAAATCGTCATATATCAAATTGATTGGTTTTGTACGAAGTGCAGGTGCAAAAATATATTGCAAAAATATATCAAGAACATAAAAGTTTTCGGCGAAAATATATTTTATATACCAGGGATGTATTCTTCGATATATGCCAATATACTTTTTCCTAAAATTCGTAACCCAAAATATAAACATTTTCGGCCAAAATATATTTTATACATCACGAATGTATTTTTCGATATATGCCTCATATATTTTTTCCTAAAATTCGGAATCTGAAATAAAAAAATTTCGGCCAAATTTCGATATATGTCACGTATACTTTCTTCCATGTGGATCAGTAGACTTTGCATTAGTTAAAAATTATAGTTCGCAATCCACTCTTTAATCGCATCAACGCGAATTCGATTATTTGCCAAGCGTCGATAAAAAATAATTAAAAAAATTATATTAAAAACCATTTACAGTGTAAACGTAAAAAAGAGTGCGCAAAAAAAAGGAATTGTGTCTCAATCAGCTGTCGAATCGGCGTTCGTGTATTGTCCAGGAAATGCGGAAGCGGCGAAACGGTACAATCTACGCGGGCGATGCGCGAGTCTGTTTGCGTAACATAGGAAGTATAGTGCAGCACAGTACAGAGTACAGCAGTGGGGTGTGCACTTGTCCGTTTACTGGAAGAGACATCCGCTACAGTCGGGCGGTAGCTTCGATGCTCCGTTTGCCGGAAGCGTCGGAAATACAGACCGGGCCTGCGTTAGCTCGAGCGGGAATTAACTCGTTACGCCGCTCGCCCGAGCGAGCGAGTATGTGTTTTTTGGTTCGAAGATTTCGGTAAAAAAAAAAAAAATGTCGACTCCGTGCGTCAATATTGTCGTGGGTGCTTTCTCCGGCAAAAAACGCCGGCCGCTTAAACTCTATTGGCCCGCTCGTCTCTCCCTTCGTTCGCTGCCGGACCGGCGAGCCGGGACACCAGCCTCCGGCTGTGCTCTATGCTATCCTATATATCATATACGTGATCGTCGAACGCCCTCCGTCTGCCGGGATCACACATGTCCTATCTGCCCCTTCCCGCTTCTTCGTGCGGGAGAAATAGCGAATGTCGCGCGCACGCACAAAGCCGCGCGCCGTGACCTAATCCTATTAACTCTCGCTACATTTATTTTCGCTCGTGGATTTTGGCGGCTCCTGGAACACCGTCATTTTCCCCCACGCCAGATGCGGCTATTTTTCATGGATGCGGATTAGAAAGAATCAGAGATTTTTCGAAATATGCTGTTCGACCGACGAACGTTCGATCCTCGATTTTGTGTAAATCACGCTTACGGGCGCGAATCCGACCGGGAGATTAAAAAATGCCGATAAACGAGCGCTCGCGACGATAAGGGCTCAAGTCGAATACTGAAAAAAAATATCACTGAAGTCAATAATTTTTTTTTCTTTCGATAATTGCCGTAAAATTTTGATTCCGTACGACAAATACAATTTGGGGAACCGACAGCGGTGGATGCGCGGTTGGCGCACGGCTCTGGTGGTCCCCCAAGTCAAGCTGACTCGTTCGCGGTCAGTACTTGGATGGGTGACCGCTTAG
>JAPYZD010001843.1:0-22076 GCA_030522725.1 Ichneumoninae sp. B BG-2022a
TTTAGCCCAGAGGCATCGAGCACACCTTTTCTCTTCTATCTTTTGCATTATGCAAAGCCGATCCACCATTCGGGCTCGCGGATATCTTACCACCTCATCGTAACTTTTTTTTCCCCCGCGACCACCGTCGTCAGAGTATTTGTATCCGTGAGTCACGCGACGTACTTTTTCTCACCGTGGTAACAGCGGTATGACGCACTGTGTAGCGGTAGAAAAATGAAGTGTCCTCTTTTCTTTGCCTCTGCTCAGACACGTCTCTCGTAATTCTTTTTTATTTTTATTTTCTTGTAAGAGATCCGGATAACTTTTTCATGATGAAACATTTCTACAAACTTATTTCGCCTCAGGTGAGAATGGCTGTGACATTGTTACAGCGCGGCTATTCGCTCGGTCTTCGCTGGGCCGCGTTTGTGTCTGATCACTCCGAGCATTACTACTGCGACCGCCTGCCTTCGAACTCTCGCTCGAAGAACAGTCTGATGGATCCGGTGTCGGAGAGATAACGGTAACCTCAAGAGAAAGGGCCGAGACGCACATTCGCTGTCGCAATGCCGGGCGCCTCACGTTGCATGAAAAATCTGAAAGAAGACCCACTGATCGGCGTCGCGTTGAATACGCGGTAGAATTAGAAATATTTCCCGTCGCAATTTGAAACGTCTCTGTGCATCTGGAGTCACTGCGGTGAAGGACGCTCGCACGTCTTCCATTCTGAACTACACCCACAGACACACATGCAGACATTCTCGTGGAATATCCTGAGAATGTTTTGTCGTGGATTACAAGATCTGGCGACGAGGGCGAGGACGAAGGAAATAAAAAAAGTTGAGGCGCGATGACGTAGACAGGGTCGGAAGAGGGAGAGAGTCATGCTGAGCGCCTGTGGGCGAGAGGGCAGGGAGAAAAGGGGCTTGCGCGCAGAACGACTCGAGAGAAAGTCGACGAGACTTGCTCGAAGGGCTGCGAAGAAATATAACTGCGTCTTGCGCGAACCTTTGACGCGGCCATGCGCGACTCTCAACTTCCTTTTCGTCTCAGCCATCGAGAACATCTACTCCGTTCGTATTTTCATCTGAGATTTGTGGATTGACGTTCGTGAGAACGTCGACGAGGATCACACCTAACGGTTTCGCCGGAAAGACATCTGTATCAGGGATGCCCTTATTTATGCCCAGGCGGAAAATATTACATTTTCACGGTGGCCTCTTTTCATCCCATCTTTCATTTTTCAACGTTCCTCCTCGAGCTCTTTTACTCACCCGCGCACGCCCACTCTACCTGTTCTTGTACGTTTGTTTTTCCTCCTCTTTGTCTCGGTGGGACGAACGAGTATCCCAAGAACGGAGAAGCGAGGAAAGGCGAGTTACACGGAGGAAGAGAAAAGGAGACCGTTCTCTCCATTACCATTTATAGTGATTCCCGAACCACTGCGCATCGCCTCACCTTATACCTCCGATTTCTCGTTCTACAACCCGCTCGACTCGGGTGTACGACACACATCCAAGACGCTTGTAGAAATCCACTGAAGATGCGCAAGGCGCCTCTCCAAGGTTTTTCTCACGATCCGCGAGATGCGCTCATCCGTGTGTGCTGATTTATAGCCTTTGTCATCTCTTTCTCCCGATGCATCTTCGCAACGGGCTCTCACGTTTTTACTCGGCTCCCCGAGCATTCAACCTCAATTTCTTGGCTTCTTTCGAGGGTTTCACGGATATTCCCTTCTCCACGCTGATCTCCCAATGATTTCGACCCTCTATGCTATTTTTCTCGGTTTTTTTTGTTCTTTGGAAACAGCCAAGTGGCTGACGTATGTAGAAATCATTGAATTATCGATGGATTAAGCTCCCCTGGTAACACAACAGTAAACAAAATTTCTACTAGGGAAAGTGCTTTTTTTGTATTCACCAACTAGTCAAGTTCAAGTTTGTTGAAAATTTACTGAGGACGAAGCTAAACTGGCCATCCCTCGTTCGCAACGCGAGGATGACAAATAAAAAAACGGCCCCATATGCTCGCAGGAGCAAAGACTCGAGATACGTGTGAACTTGCCGTTGTTTGTCGAACGTCTCCCGAAAAGCCTCCAGCTATATTCTTTCCCGACTCTCGCTCGGTCTCTTCCTCTCGCTTACATCCGTCTGTATGAGAAATCGATCCAGACGCGAGACACGTGTTTCCCCCGTGTTTTAATCGACGATAACCCCTCCATCTCCCGCGTGTTGTTTTCCCATTCTCTACTGACACATCCCCTCGTTCCCGCGGCACCGAAGCCACCGTCTTTCCGAAAGACGAAATAGCGAAAGAGACGATCCTCCTTCGACACTCCGCCACTCTTCGGCATTTACGCCTCGACGCATTTTCCTCAAGGCAACGTGTCAGAGAGCACCAGCCTCAGGCAACCCTCGTGTTTTGCTTCCTCTCGCATGAACAGACGTATATAGACAATTCCGCGGATGTCGCGACGTCGGCTTTCGTTTTCTTTTTTTTTTTTCAACATTGTCGCGCGAATCTGCTCTTTTTTTTTCTTTTATTTTTCGTCCCTCGCTTATTCTCGCCTATGCTAGTTTCGTATTCACGAAGTGTGAGAAAACAAAGCTTCTCGTTGTCACGGAACACAGACCGTGGAAGCGCGGGGGGCGGGGACCAGGGCCGTGTTGTAAAACGCCGAGAACGATGCTCGTCCCTGCGATAAACGAGAAATCACGACCGCGAGTACATACAATCCCCGCGTGAACTCAGCCTCCTCTTCGTACACGTCAATATTCTCTTCTGGTTTTTCCTTTCTTCTTTTTCTTTTTTTGCAGACCTTTTCTCGTTTGTCTGGCTCTATAATATTTCCCCCCAGCCTCAGAACTTGCCGGCTGTTTTTGCAGAGGCAGCAGTCGCCTGTTCCGCAGGACGTGAAGCCCACACCGAAACTTTTTCTTCGCCAGTGGAGTTCGAGCATCAGCTCCGAAGTCTTCCGGCTCGTCTTCCATTTTTCTTCCCCGATGTTGGGACAGATCAGCACATAACTTCGTAATGCGCTATGCTGAATCGGTCGGAAATAGAAGCTTTTTTTTCTTTTTAGGAATGGTCGTTCATCGAATTCCGGGAAGTATGGGAGTTCCGAAGTTGTAAGGGTACCGTCATCGTCTGCATTTTCCTCCTCCTATGCGCGAATTTTAAATACGCCATTACGCAAATTAACTTTTAGTGCCAGAGGCAACCGCTGTCGAGCCTTTGGCAAGTCGCCAGCATTTATTCGTTCGACGATGCTTTTGCTCGACGACGACGATGACGACGACGACGACGACGACGACGAGTCTCGTCCTTCTCGCGGCTGCCGCGGCTGGCGGATCGCGCAGGCCTGCCTTTGCTCTTTCCACTCATCCTCGAAGCAGAATTCCTCTTTTCATCATTAATTATGCTCGTACGGAATCTTCATCGGATCCGCACTCGTTATTCGTTGTTTCTGCAGGAAGTGAAACGACGAGCTCTACTCGGAGCTGGCGGACTGTCCAGAAGAGCTCTCGTCAGTCCCCCGACGTAACTCCGCAGATGTACCAGCCGAGATATTTTTCCTCGGGAGAAATACCAGAGCGAGACGGATGGTCGGAAGTTTTGCCGCCGAAGGATTTCATTTCACCATCGTTTCAAAAAAGCTCAATGACGTCGTTGATTCTATCAACAGAGATATAAAAAAAATGTATTTCTATCAAAATTCTTTGTAGTCAATTCCTTCAGATTTTCATCAAATTTTTTTTTTTTTTTATGTCATTGCAAGATTGCAAGGTCGAGTACTCGGATCTTGCGGCCGAAGGATCTCGGACCTTGTTGCCGAGTTTGGCACGTGCCCAGTCGTCGAGGGCATTGATGCGCAACCGTATTCCAACCTCGCTTCTTCCAGCATCTCAAACCCCCTGGTTTCCCTGCCGTTCGCCGTCTCGCCCTTGCCATTCTGTCGCTGACCCCCCGGGCGAATTCCGTGAACCGGTAAAGCCCTTATCTGCTGCATGTGCCCCGCGGGTCTCTTCGTTCCTGTCCTCCGCCGCGTCTCGATTTCCCCCGATGTTCTCTGCACGATTCGCGTGTTCCACCGCTTCCGGTCTGCCTTTCGGCTACCGGCCAACGGCAGACAATAATTTAACAACATCCGTCATCCGCTCGCTCGCATACTTACTTCCATGCCTCGTCTCTCTTCGAAGATCCCCTCGACCACCTCCGCGCCCGTTAAATATTCCCACGCGAATACGTCCTGCGGGGGTGGGACGGGGTGACGGATGCCCGAGTGTGACTAATTCAGCATCCCCCAGGAACCCGGAACCCTCTCTCTGTACTATTACTGTAGTAGGTTCGTGTACACTACGGAATGACCTCGTTATTATATATGTATATATATCCGCGCTACTATCGCACCAACCCCTCCGTAGCACGAACTCCGGCGGTGTGGCCGGAGAAGAAAAACGATTCATCAAAACAGCCCATTACATTCGAACCACATGGCACAGAACTAATGTCACTGTTCTTACTGGAACGCCGCAGTTGTTGAATTTACTGCTAACTTTTTTTCTATCTCCAACTTATGGATTTAATGAGCAATCGGATAATGCTTGAGGTTGGATAATTTCTACATGCAGAATGTCAAAAATTATAAACATTGGTTCACGGGATGTCTTTGAACCCTTAAATCGGAGTGAATAAAAATTTGGGGCGGGGATAACATGGTATATCTTTTAACCGTCTCGACGAAACTTCACAAAATTTAAATGCAGTGCTCGCACGGTTGATACCTTCGTTCGAGAATTAAACATTTTTTAGTACTTTTATCATGGTTTTTTTACGCTTTGCCGAAATTTACTTTACATGTGTCTCGTATCTTCGGACGATAAAAAGTTTGTGGCCCACCCGGCATTTTTGTGCAGCAGAAGATCCTGCGGATTTGCGAGACGACATTGTATAATATTTCACGTAACACCTTCACTCCCTGGTCCCTCGCTGCATTTGGAAGCGCGATTATATTTGTTGTTGTTTTTTTTTTTTTTTTTTTTTTTTTTTTTTCTGAAAAAGCGGAGAAGTGTGTCGCGCATTCTTATCTTCAGCTTCTCGCTTCTTCGTTATTTCGTTTCATTTGATATCTTCTATTCTGTTTCTTCTCTCGTCTTACTTACACTCCTCGTTCGTCAGCACTGAAATGTCTTTCGTTATCATTTTTATTATTATTATTTTCGTGCGCGACAGAGAGAATTTAGAGCGTCCGGTTAGCACTCGGATGAAGCAACAGCATCTCCTCGGTCCTCGTAACTTAAATCGTGATGTTGCGAGGACGTTGGAAAAACGAGAACCGAGAGAAGGGAGGCTGCGAGGTGGCGGGGTCCGGGGGAAAGGAGTCTCTTTATATCCGGCGACTGCCGGAGACGTACCTTTCTCTCAAGCCCCTCGAGCATCCTTCTCGAAACTCTCGAGCGTTCATCTCCTTGTTCTTCGTTTCTTTTCCCTATCTGTTTTATTTTTCTGCCTCCTACACACGTACGAGAGTGGCATAATTATGTTAAAAATATATATTCGCGTGAGTCTTATCGCACGGGAGGAGTTTTCTTCCCCGTTTTCTTTTGTTCACCGTCGTCCTGAGAGTAGTCGACGAGGGGGAGGCGTTCGAGGGCGATATCATGAGCCAGGGAGAGGGGATGTCCTCTAGTGGTGGTGACATTTTTCATCATTTACACGTAACAGAGCCTGGCTCGAGCGCAAGTGTTTTTTTTTCTTCGTTTTTTAATATTTTTTTTTATTCTTCTATTCTTCGTGGCCGTGGCCGGGAGCCACTTCTATTTCCCGCCACAGGTCCTTGGTCCTTTCTTTTCTCTCCTCTCTGCTATCTGCCTTTCTCTTTCTCCCAGCATCACCGACAGCGGCGGCAGTGGCGCACACAGGCCCCCCTCTGCTTTATACCAGAGACCGCACCAACAGCAGAGCGCCGCAGCAGCAGGTCGCATGTTTATTCAAGAGTCTCACGTACAAAAGATATTCCGCACGGAGCGTTACGTGACGCGGTAGTGCGGTCCGCCTCCGGGGGTAGCAACGCCAGGCGTCGTTCTCCTCGTACCCCCGTAGTTGAGGGGATGGTTGTCGGGATAAAGCGGCAGCGGGAACGGGCCCTGCCTCTCTACCCTATCATACCCTGCTGCCCCGCTGATGTACACTTGGCAATGCGCGCAAACCTTTGCCGCACCCCCTCGAGCAGCACAACCACCAGAGCTCGCACGGCGTAAGCCGGAAGTGAGAAGGAAATGAAAAAGTTATGTTTCCTCGTCGTCCTCGTTTTCTCGTCCTCGGCAACTCCGCTGCGGCAATCCCCCTTCTACTCTCTCACTTATACTTCGTACCTTTCGCGTATATCGTTTTCATTTTTCGCACTTTGTACGAGCTCCATCTCGCTTTAGCGCTGTACTCCGGAGGGATGTCCGCGCGCTGGTGATGGCGCGATAGTTGGTGTACGGCGAAGTGCGGTAGGAGACGTCTTAAAAATAGGCGAGAGAATTCCCTCTGGAGCGTGACGATAAATTCAGACTTGAAGTGGCAGCTATTTTCTTGCCGGTGGTTGCGAAGTTGAACGAGAATTTTCATAGGAATAAAAAAATGGGAACTCGTTTTTATTTATTACTTTATTTATTACGAGTTGAAGTTATCGACTGTACGAGGGGACGGTCGGCTTTGTAAGAAAAAAATTAAGATTCGACGAGCTTATTGAATACACATCACACGGCACAACCCTCCGATTATGTGACGTTATCTGCACGAGCTTCTCGAGGTTTTGGCACTACCCGTCTCTATCCTATCGGCTAAACCATTCCCGAGGACATCAGAGAAACCTTCGCTCCCCTTAAACTTCTCCAGTTTCTCCGGAGGTTTGGCGAATAGCGGTTGCATGGTCACAATTTAAACTTCCTGTCGCCCGGTAATTAGTTCGCATTACTACGAATCATCCTTTAACGATCGGCGTGTCTTTCTCCTCTCCGGAATACACGGGACGCCGCGAAAAGATGCCACGGGACGTCTCCCTCATACACGAATGTTTGGACCGTCGCAGTTGGCACGTTCGAAACTCCTGCGGAGTTCTCTGCAGGCACCTTTCCTGCATCCCGATATCCATACACTCGCGCATTGCCTCGGTGCTTGCAATGCCGGCAAACCCAAACCCGGCGTCTCTACTCTGGGAGTCCGAATTCTCATTCTCTTCGAACTTTCTCGTCTCCTCCTTTTCCTGGAAAGCCCAAACTCCGAGGCTCTCCCTCAGCGTTCGCCACGAATCCTCGAGCTCGCTCGCCGCGGGTTTCTGGTTAAGGGTACAAACGGTGAGCAGCCGGTTGTACAGGCCAACGCTGGCTGGCTCGACCTGCCCACTCCCACAGATCCGTTTGGAGCTTAAGCCGCCCAGTGTTGGTGGAAGCCCAGGTACGGTAACTTCGTCGGAGTAGAATTATGGTGGAGGGTCTGGATGGTTTGCCGGAAAGTGTGTGCGTGTGTGTGTGTGTGTGTGTGTGTGTTGGAGTTAGCGTATGCGAACGCGGCAGGAGACTGTGTTGCCTGCACTATTCTCGAGGAGACCCGGAGAGCTTGCCTCGACGGTGGTCGTAGTAGTGCCTCGAGTAGTGGTATCAGTGGTAGTTGATGTGGAATAGGTACGCCTTGGCTGTGTTGGAAGGATTGGAAGAGAACAGGGGTGGAGAAGGGAGGAGGGCGCTTAAGCAGCTTTCGTCGCACAACTCGTCGAGCTCTTCTCCTCACCGAGCTGGTGGCAGCGCCAGTTTTCGTACTAATATTTGCCACTCGAGCCGATTCCACCCTTTTTCGTTTATACCTCCGTTCTACCCTCGCTTCCATCCACCCTTCGCCTCCGGGCGGTCGCTCCTTGCTCCTCGGAGAGCACCGTCCGAAAAACCTTCGGACCTCTCGTTCCAATGAAATTCAATCCTATACTTGGTGGATGGAACGCTCGAGGTACCCTATAGGCAGACCCCGGTCACGGCACAGTGTGCGCTGGGAGTACGTGAACGCAGCCGAAGTTTGATGCTGGCCGGTGAAAGAGAACCACGGTATATGACGGTCAACCCCGAACTCCACGCTCTGCCGTGTTAACTCGAGCCAGGATTCAATTCTCGGGCACACTCCTATTCTCCCGACAGTGAAACTAAAAAGTTGATTTTATATATTTTTCCTCGCTCGTTTCTATGACGATGGGTGAAAGGGTAAGGGGGGGGGGGAAGGGGAGTAGAAAATGAAAAAAAAATCGAGTGCCCCTGACGGAGCACGAAAGTTCGGAGTATCACCGTTGATAACAGTTTCCACTGTAAATTACCGTGTTCGCATTGAAACACTCGGAGGGAGAGGAACAAATTTAAATAAAATGGTGGAAAAAAAATTAGAGCTAATGAATAGGGCAACCGAGGCGAAGCATAAAAATCACGGACATTCCGGGTCGGTTTCCTGTCCCGCAGTTGAAGCTGAAAAGTGTCGAGTCCTCTGAACGAGCACGAGAGACCGAACGAGGGAAAACGGAAGTCGGTTTTACCGAAAAAGCTTCGTGAGAGAGTTTCAGTTCAGAACTTTCTCTACTCAGGGCGTTGTTCGTGGCGAGGTATAAATTTACGATTGCCGTGAGATTTTCTTGGGCCATGGTGAAATTGCAAAAGTAAATTAATTACCCGTGAGACGCTGGGCTTGGCGTGGGCTGCAAGAGTTGCGGAGACCCTTCGCGAGGAAAATCATCGCTCAGGCTTCAGCCCCTCCATTCGCGCAACAAGCTAGAAGGTCGGGCAAGATTTTCTCGAGATGCAAAATAGAGACCGATAAAAGCGAGTGCGGGGTATTACTCGCCCTTCGTACTTCGGAGTTACGTAGAGAGGAGCTCAGTTGCGAAGCTTCCTCCTGCGCTCTCCCGTGGCGTTTTGCGCTCGCGTCTCGGACTACCCCCACGTTTAATATGCAACGATATTATTGGTCCATCCTCAAGGCGCTCCGGCGAGGGAGTGCAACAGCGGAGTGTCGCCGTGCGCGCGGAGCTTTTATCTGTATTACCCAGGAAGGAGATTGATGAATCTACGGAATCGCGCAATGTAGACGGAAAAGGTCGAACGATTTTTTAGGGTAAATGTGACCAAAATGGACTACCATTGTATTAGCGAGTAAATCGAACATGTATATGGGTGGGCCATATTCACGGAAAAATATTTCTTTACGGTGATCTTTGATGAACTAGTCAAATTTTTCAATCAATATTTTTCTTCAATTTGAAAACATCATCCCCACGTATAGTGCTTCGAGGGGTAATAAAATATTACACCCGTCACGTAAAAACACCAGGAAAAAACAGATGTCTGGCTTCGTTTCTTCTAGTTTTAAAACAATCGAAGAGAAAACAACACGTCCGGAAACATCATACAAGCGAAAGCTATTTATACTCTCTATTTATCGTATCATTTTTATTTCAAATCGTTTACGTAAACTTGTTTAACGAGGATGTTTATTCGTTCAAATTATCCATCGCGCGTTCTCCTGCGCTTCCTGCACCTGCGTTAGGGGTGGCCGTACGAGAATTATCGATTTACCCAGCACGCCCGCGCCGTGTGTTCGAGGTATAGAGTCACTCGCGAGAGAGATTCGCTTCTCCGTGATGCTGCGGAGTTTTCTCCATGAAATATTCTGGCGAATCTTTCATGTCACAGTAAATTGTCGCTTCTGAATATTGTCTACCCTACCTTTGTTTTTCACGACTCGAGAGAAAAGTTTTTGAGAAAAAGCATTGGCAGATACTAAATTTCCGAAGAGATCCTACTTGACTCTTTTTTATATTTTTTGTTCATTTTGATATATTTTACCAAACAATGAAAAATAAATAAAACGATGTGAACTTTACACGAGGTTTATTTCCGTTGCCTCCCCGTCGAAAAATGCAACTAACATCCCTAACCACAAGGCTTTCAGTCAAAAGCCCTCATTGTTTTGAAAATTTAAAAACATTTTCTCAATGCGTTTTGTATGAATAAAAAAACTTTCAATTTATTTTACACCTGATTTCAATAAGAGTCTGTTTTCCGCAATAAGTGTCTTCTTCGCATTGTTTTAAATAGCCCCGCACCGCAAACATAATTTCGCCCGTAAAACATTAAGGGTGTCGGGAAGGTTGGGATGACGAGGGGTGGCTCTTATTACAGGTAATTGCGAGAGGTTGGCCAAAGTTTCGAAGCTGCGATAGCGATGGCAAACGTTGGTTCGTGTGCTCGTTCCATCGGGAAGGGGGGGGGGGGGAGAAGGGTTTGTACGATGTGGTCGACCACAAGCCTAGCAGCAGCAGCAGCAGCAGTAACAGCAGCAGCAGCAGCAGCAGCAGCAGCAGCAGCAGCAGCAGCAGCAGCAGCAGCAACAGCCGCGAGCGGTGTGCACGGGAGCTTGTGCACCCTGGGTTATAATTTATGGAAGCGATATTATAGGGCCTGTTTACCGTTCGACCGTTATTAACGAATATTGCGTTCGGTGGTTCACGCAGTATGTTCGATGTCGTTCGGCTCCGGTTTTCCATTGACAGATCGACAGGCCAAGTGTATACACGCGATGGCAAATCACAGAAAGCCTACACGTTGAGCCCTTCGATTTCGGGGGACACGAATCAAACCGCCGAATTGCTGCTGGCATGTAATTAAAGGCAAACAACGATTGAATACACGGCAGATTCCGATTTTACTGACGAGCCGAACATCGGATGGGAAGGGAACGAGAAGGCAGATAATGCAAACGAATTGGTGAACGACCACCAGGAGGATGAATGCGCCGATAGATGAGGAAAGAGGATTCTGAGGAGGATTAAACCGTACAACGGACAACACGGTTGGCAATGAGATAAAGGTAGTCCGGTCGTTCGACAGTGGGAAGTTCGAGGGTCCGGAAACCACCGTGAGACGTACGGTGTATTTCGCAGCTGACTAGCGAGGCGTATATACGGCTTGTGGCGAATGCGGCTTGCTCTTAGGTTCATCTTCCCTCTCGTTCGGTTAATCGCAATTGAGGGTCGTTGGAATGAAATATCTAATTGGCTTACTAATTTTTATTGTTCTTTTTTAAATTTTGTTGTATCACTGTTTTAAAATTTACTCATTCATTTTTTGCGATAGTCAATTGTTGGGTCGTAAAAGAGACTCGGGAACCCGATAAGTTTTCAGAAGCAAATAAAAAAAAGCTTCTTCTATGGGGAAGCAAAAGTCGTACAACAGGCACTTAACCGTCACCGAGATCCTTCGCTTGCCCACGTGCAAGCAAAATTCGGAACTTCGACTGTGATTGATAAATGATGGAATCGATTTTTTATTTTTTCACGAACGCCCGGGCAAGCGTGAAATTTTTCGTTCTCCGTTCCCCGCTCTCGGACCTGTCGAGCATGGAATATGGGGACTGCGTTGTCGTTGCGCACGTGTGAGCAAAGGGAAATTCATGCGTGTGCCCCTCCGCTCGCCTCTCCGAAAACTTGGAAATCAAGAGTGCGCCGTATAACGGATGGTGAGGAAGTGAGAGACGCGAGGAAGAAACGCTTCCTCGTCGTTCCGTTCCCCGCGGTATATTATGAGTACGACACAGGCACGTGTTACATCCCTTATAAGCCCCATCATTCATAAAACTCTGCTCACACCCCGCAGGCAGCAACTTCTGGATGTTCCAGCCATGGTACGTACATACCTACCGAACGAAGTATAGCCTCAACTTCTATCTCGCTTCTCTCGCCTCCGAAGAAGAGCTTCCTTCTCGTCGTGGCAGAGACGTTTCACGGTATAGAGCACTTCGTTATTCGACCCGAAAAAAGAGCAGAAGGTACCATCTCGAGGACCTCGTGCCTGAAAAATGTGAAAAAGGTTGCGCCTGTTTACCGTTGGCCTTCAGTCGGTGCTGACGGTGAAACGGAGTTTTTTTCCTTTTTCAGCTGCTCTTCGGCATATATACTCACTAACGTAAACACGCTAAATGGCCGTTGCAGAATACACGTGATCTCACCCTCCCGAAGTTGCGCTTTTGCATTCTCGTCGATGAAACGAGCTGCCTCCACGGGCGTCCGGGGGAAAAAAGATGCGATAAAACTGTGCATGGAGCGAGGGAGGGAAACGGCTCGAGTGCCATAATTTTTTTATGTCATCGAGATTACCGACGGGCTTCTTACAGTCAGACTGTGAGCATGCATATTGGATGGAGTGTAGAAGTGAGCGAGGTAAAACGGACCGTTAGGAATTTTTTTGCGGGACGTGAAACAAGTCTCTTCTCAGATGATGGTCCATTTTGTCCTGATCTTTCGTATATGCCTCACTTCCGGAGAGGGAGAGAGAGAAACACTTAATCGCCGCCTGGCTCCCTTGCGTTGGCGCGTTCTCACTTTCTCCCATCACCCCCCTTACGTGGATGTATGTACATATATGTATACATACACAGAGACGCCGTATATCTAGTTTCACTGCACGCAGACCTTTCGCGTGCGAGCATTTATTATTCAATTATCCCTCGTCACAGCGTCGGTTTACAAAGGAGAAATTCGTTAACTTGCAGACTTGTGTATACGCTGAACGAGGCAGTGAATGAACAAAAATCATATTTCTCTATGCACTCTAACTAATTCGTCGACACGAAAAATGGTTGAGTTGTGATCGTGTGAAAATAGTGTAAAAAACGTTTCCGTCTGAAACCGCTGAATCAACTCCCAAACGCGCACTCCGCAATTCCATCAATGGCGATCATGTGCGAGAAAGTACGCGTTTTAAATTCCAGATTCCGGAAAGACCAGAGTGAAAACGCGTAGAGGCCGCGAGGTGGCGAGAAAGAGTGTGGAAGACCAGGTGAGATAATAAATTCAAGAGGATCTCTGCAAAGGCGGGAGAGCCTCCGGACGGGAGGCTCTCCCGTGCGGAAATGGCCGTGTAAACCTGGTAGCGAGATTTTTGTATCGTATCCTTGAGAGCGCCCACCGACCTTGTGCTCTCTTACTTAACATTATTTATTCGAGTTTCTATTTACTTGAGAGATCTGCGAGCAGCGATGCTACAGCAGGCAAAGAGAAATGATTTCTTGAGCCAGGTATATATATATATATATATATATATATATATAACGTTTAAAATAATTTGTTGAGCGCGAATGGAAGCACCGCTGCGCACTTTCTTCGAGAGCTTTCAGGCTTCGACGCGGAATCCTTCCGCGAAACCACAGAGCGAAAATTCCTTGGACTCGAGATTTTTTCCGTGTTCGTGTGTGTGTGGGCTCGCACGCCTGAGCCAGGAAGAATCGTAAATTTGGAAGGATCCGGACATTACGTTGAATCCAGAGACTCTGGCGTTGGTACGCGAGGCTCCTCTCGAGGCCGGAAGTTGCTGTCGGCCAAGAACAAATTGCCGCTCTTATACTGCCGGGCACACGTTATATATTTCGACGAAGATGGAGAGAAGGCTCTAACGACGCGCTTCTGCGCTCCCTGAGAACTCGGCGACGAGACGAGAGCGCCTCTTCCACCACCTTCTTATTCTTCTTCACATACATGCGAGACACGAAAGGGGACGCAAAGCCGCACAAGTGCAACCCTCGTAACCCTTAAACTCACGAATTTATCACTCACTTCCATACATTATCATTGCCATGAGCCAGAATATTTTCTTGTGTTTTGGTTATCGGAGCGAAAAGGTTTTTCGGACCGGTGGGCGAGGCTTGTGGAAGTAAAAAAAAATTACATGACATAGTTATAGTAACAGGAAGCTCTATGCTCGCTTAACTGAGTCGGCTCCAAAACATTGTGAAACGCGATTTTAACAAAAAAATTAAATAAAATAATAAATAAATATATTTTATCAACTGATGTTTCATTCCGTCGACGCGTGATCGCCATCGATATCTTAAGAAAACAATACATGAATAACATTGCGGAAAAGAAAACGAGGAAAGATTGGATGTTTACGTTTCGAGTTTATCGGGGAGATGGCCGCGCGCGAACGTTGCAGGCTTATCGATACCGTCGTCGGGCCGTCGTCGGGGAAACGAGACGGAAAATCGAAGGGAGCAGAGCGAAGACAGAAGAGGTCGTACACGTCGCGGTCAAACTCCTGCCTCATCTTTCTTTTTTTTCATCTTCCTCTTCTGCTTTACCCCCAGGACCACTCGACCGTAATTACGTCAGCAATGAAAGAAAAGCGCTCCCGGCAAAAGAGTTTTCATGAGCCTGCGCTGTGGAGACCAGGAGAGACCCCTCGGGCATTAATAATATACGAAATCCATACTACCATGCTACCCGGTGACCATTCGCAGAAATACTCCTTTCATCTGTTTCGCACGCCACAGCACGGACACGAGATCGATGGAAATATGTTTCATCTCCAATTTCTATTAAAAAAAAAAAATACATAAATGAAATTCATTTAAAAAATGAATAAAAAAAAGCGATACAGAGTAACCGATCAATTTCGCCGCAGCGTGAATTCGCATTCGAACGCTCGTTATTTCTCCGGCGTTGTACTGTAATCGTCTAATGCAAATCACCCGAGCGACCGAACGCCTCTCGGTAGACATAATAACAGGAAAAAAATCAAGAGCTCGTCGACGAAACAAAAAAAATGCACGATACAGTATTCATGTTTCGGAGAGAACAACGGGTATAAAAAAAGAATCTCTGCCGCGTGTAGACCTGTCGGGAGAGCTATTGCTGCTACTGTGACATTGGGGGATGCTGCTGTCGTGGTACAACGGCCACCGGTAAACAATGCATTCGGTACGATTTGTGCGGCCGGCCGGAGGCGCGGACTCTTTGCCTCCTACCTCCCAAACCCCCCCCTCCGCCCCCCCCCCCTCCACCCGTTCGCCCTCTCTTTTCCGATACCTCTCTGCGCTGTTTTTCAACAATAATTCATCACCGGACATTCCGCTTCGTTCGTTCTGCTGGCAGAGCGACCGTGCGTTTGCCCTCCGCCCGTGCCGATCCTCCAGCTCTCTCATTCTCCCTCTTCGATGTCTCTATACCTTGTTTGTATTTTATTCTCGATGGGGAAAAAAAAGAAAAACATTTTATTGCCGAAGCCGATCCGACCGTGTCCTTTCCGACTGTATACCACACTCGCCTTTGGATTTTTTTTCTTTTTTACACTAAATAACACTCGCGACACAGTCGAGCCCGTTCGTATATTATCGGCACCCGTATAACAAGTAATATTTATTCGTGCGTGCGAGCTCGCAGTAAAATAAATTCTATAGGACTATCGTTTATCTATTTTACACTACGTGAAAGGTGTAAACGATTTCTTGTGACCCATCTTAGTCGATAAACGGAAGTAATGGGACAGCGGGTCAAGATGGACCAATTTCGAATGAAACTTTTTTTTTTGGTAACTACTTAAATTATTTACCTTCAGTAATTGGTTGAAGAAAACTCGACAAGATTGATAAAATTTTCGTAAATTATGCCACTAATTTGTTCCATAAAGTCAACAAAATTTCAGCCACCCGAGTGTTGACCAAATTTTTACTACATTACAGGTCTTTCTTCTCGTGACGAGAAGTTTAAAAAACCTTTTAATTTACCTCTTACAGCAAAAAAAAAAAAAGAAAAAAAAACACTTCCATCTTGTCTGCCTAGGGTCAAAAGCTCGCAGGGCTCTTGTGCTCTGCGAGCTGGAAAAGCTTGCAGGTACAGGGCGTGCCATAACGAGAGTTGTCTTGAAGTATCGCCGTTCCTGTGTCGGCGCTCGGCGCCGTTGCATTGTCGACAAACTGCAGTGGAGCGTGTACCGTCGGGGCATTAACGCTGCACCGCACGGTATCACGCAGGCCGAGAGTCATTAAAGCGAATGTTTCGAAGTAACGAAATTTCCCGGTGCAAGTACCATCATCTGCCCGTGTGCGAGCCACCCACCTCCACCCCGTCATTCCCGTACCGGAAACGGACGAGCCGTAACACCGATGCCACAAGCGAACCATAAATTTCGACGGAGAAGCACCCGCGTTTGGTTTTGCGAGGGGCACGCACTTCCACATCGTCGAGTAGATGTGTAAAATAACGCGGGAATGCGCTTAGAGACAGTCCATGTATCCACCGCTGAGAAACGGACGGGCGTATCTCGGAGCATTTAACACGTAAAGGCATGTAAGATACGCCCTTCATTTTCTGTGCAGCCGACAAGGTGCTGCCTGTGCAAGCAAAGCCGAAGCAGCACGAAGAAGCTGCAGACTGCTCGAATTTGCATCTTCGCTACTTCACCACCGGGTGTTTATACACACGGATGGATTAATGCAATTTTCTTAGACGTTTGCTACTGAGGGCTTCGCGTTTCTGGAAGGGGCTTCCGCTAACGCTACTTCAGCTGGCGGAGAGACAAGAAATACAGGTCTCGTGCCACCAGGAGGCTTTTGATGGAGTAGACACACGACTGTTCTTTGGATAATTCGATACTTAAGGTGATGTTAAAATGACTCAGTACGTAACAAAAACTCCACTCAGCGAAGGATCTAGCAAAAACTACCGATCATCTAAGAAAATTTACCATAGCATGTAGTAGTAGGACACTAGAACGCCACATATTGCGGAAAGTCTCAGATTATTCAAGAATTTTTACTATAATATCTACGAACAATTCTTATAAATTTGGTACTTCGTACCATAGGTGGCGCCCTAGTTCCCTACTACTGTGTGCTATGGTAATATCTCTCAAGCGATATCGTCATATTTACTAGATCCTTCTCCCAGTGTGTAATACATTTTTTAAGGGTTTTCAATATTACAGTTTTTGTTACAGACTGATCATGTCTGATGTCCCCTGAAGGAGTTTATTTTGCCCCGGTATCGACTGCCGTTCGATCCAAAGTTGTTTTTCTCCGTTCCTCGATATAATTTACTGGGTCTCTGGGTTACACGGCGGTTTTTTTTTAAAACTTTTTTTTGCTATTCAACCAAACTTTTATTGTAGTCATTTTGCTGTGCCCTTCGGTGGCAGCGGAGTTTGTGCATCGAGCTCGTGCGTTTCGGGTGTGCGTTTCGCCAAGTTGTAAACTGTACTTCCGGCGTGGTTCGCTTGTTTGCGTCACGACAACCGAGCGCTTCGTCGTTCCCATGTCGAGATAACTTTTTCGACGGGGTATAGATTTTCGGCGCCAGAGTCGTCCGGGCACAGAGACGACACTGGGCCGGCGACGCAACCGTATAACCACGGTAGCAAAGTAGCGTAGGGTGAACCCCCAGACTCCAAGCTACTCCGCAGCTTTTTATCGCTCGAGGATATTTTCGTCAACAAGCCGATCGTAAAGTGTAACGGGGCTTGGCCTCAAAATAAAAGCATCCCCCGTCGGACTTAAAAATAAAACATATTTCACTATTCTATCACCGATCTTGGAAATAAGACCGACGCGATTGTGTTAAATCTGCGAGACTGCATATTCCTGATTACGCCGGTGCAGCGTGTTCGACTCAGCATAACTTTGCCCAAAAATTAATTTTTATCGTCGTAATGACATTGATACGACAGGATGTGGACCACTTGTCGGTCCAGGTGCTATAGACATAAAGTATTCACCATAAAAATTAAAGCCGTTCGAAGGGAAAATCAAATTTTTGTTTAAAGCAAGTTCATTAAGGGACAACAATCATTTTCTGACGTCACTCCTTTACAACTATTAAATTGAACCCTTTCCGTCATCCGTTCAAAGCGTCTCGATCCCTATAAAAAAGAAATAAAGGAATGTGACAAATATTTATCTACGCGGCGTGTGGATTCTGTGCCAGAAGCACAGACGTACCGGACCCCCTTCAGTCCGTAGCGCAAACAGCACCCGGACACTTGAGGAAGAAAGCCCGTGGTCCTGCACTCGTCAGGCGGCGCGCCTCTTTCCGCATCCCGACTTTTCTGGTATCGAGTGTGACGCGAAACTTTTCCCACTCCCAAGTTCCTCGAGCGACGCGACGAGACTCCATACCCCCTTCAAGTGGACACTCGACTATCTCCAACCCCGTCGTATATAGCTTCGTATATTTCGACCCTTTTTACTTGCCTTTTTTCCTCCGTGTTTATGGTAGTTTCGTAGATAGTTACTTATACGTGCCTGCGATTTTCTTGCTCCGGTAGTGTCAACAACCGGGGCACGTGCCAGGATCAATATAACGTATATATACGTATATCATATTGCCGGTGTTATGCCAGCATTACAAGCCTCACCTCCACCCTTGGTTATTCACCTGGGGGAAAAAAGCAACTTTCTCTGTACAAAAGAGTACTCGTCGCTCCGTCGTGTTCACGAAATCACGACCGTAATCCCGTCGGTGTTCTCCTGCCACCGACAGGGGGTGCTTACGAGCACACGAGAAACTCGAGTTTATCCACCACGACCAACCCCCCCCCCCCCCCCCCCCCCCCCCCCCCCCCCCCCCCCCCCCCCCCCCCCCCCCCCCCCCGCCTCCTCCCCCCCTCCCCCTTTTCCCCCCACCGACTTTCACGAGGGAAACTGTAACGGTCCGGAGGCCTTCCGGACACGTCGTTCAAGCAAATTTAACGACGCAATACCTGTTTCGCTCAACGATTCTTGAAATTGCCGAGCGGTTCATCTTCATCATCCGTTATACAGTTCGAAAAAATAAAATTGCTATACTCCCAAATGTCTTTTTACCGACGGAGCATCGATTTTATTTATTCATTTATTTATTTTTACTATCGTTCAAAATGAACAAAAGCATAATTTGCCTCGCCGGTTCCACTGTGCGTTATTTACCATGTTGAATTTTCCGGCGAAACCCGCAGCTGTGCCCGCGCACACAGTATCGACAGATTGCTATTATATATACATACATATATAGATAAATATATGGCAGCTATACGCTGTGCGTTTACAGAAATATATGTATGTATATAGAGGGTGGGTTGAGTATTTTGCGATCGGCTCTATTGAGAGTGCCGATTCATGCGCCATGTTCGAAGGGCCATTACGAAAATGACCATTAAAATAAATTACTCTCATCGTACTGCGAGCACCGGCTACAACCACCCTTCCGGCGCCCCTTCGTCCTCCAGCATCGCGATTTCAGCCTCGTTCGCCGACCACGCTCTCGGCTTCACGCACAGAGAATTATTCTCTTTTCAATGCGATATTGACGGTACCAATACCGGCCCCTTTAAACGCGTAACGCCGAAATAGAGTCGCTCTGCGGAAATCAATTTACGTAAATAATGGGTTACTACCGAGCTCCTGCTCGTCGATTCGATCAACGCGACTCGATAGTCGAGGCACTGACAAATTCACTGAGCAAACACTCACTCTCTGTCTGCTATCTCGTTTCCTAAGCACTACTGTACGTAATGTACACTAACTGTGTACATTGCGCAATTCTCGATCTGACGAATTTTCCATCGACCAATATTAAGCATATTTTCGGAAACGAATTCCATGTGCATGGTTTACGGTGAACTCCGAACATTTGTACTCACGAGTAAACACGTTACAGGACCAGCGTTTAAAAAAAAAGAAAATATTCATTCGTCGAGTTTTAATTAATTGGATTATTTTTTATTCGCGAACGGGAAGAGTTCCGAGAATTTTCCACGTGTAAATAAACTGGAAAAATATTGTTCTCTTTTTATGCTGTGTGAACGCACTTTCTTCTTGGAATAAAATATTTCGTGAAATGAAATACTCTTTTAAAATTTTCCGGAAATGGACGAATATTCGTGATAGAGTTAATAACGGCTCACGTGAAACGAAAAAAAAATAAATGCAAAAAAAAAACCATTATTCCGCCTATATCCATTAGTGGGCTTTTGCGGAAATGTAAACGTGACGTATAAGCGGGCGCGAGTAACGTTTGACCATGGAAAATAAATTGAAAACTGCTAGTAAAATTTGTTGTCAGCTACATTTTGTTTTCCGAATTTATTTATTTTTTTCGAAAAAAAAACAGGGTTATTCAACGGAATAAATTTGTAGGTATGACAAATGGGAACGTTGGCTGGCTATACATTTTTGTTATTTATTTACAAAGCCTCGCTCCATTTGCGTAATGGTCTCATTAATGTTTTGTGCGTATTTGCCGGCATTCATTTTTCAACGAGAAACAAGAAAATTTTTTAAAAACCATCGGAGGGTGCGTCATCGTACGTTTCCACCTTACTGTTGTTGTATACATAGATTTTTACGATTTTTGTTTCGCTCCAATTTCTCCTCGCTTTTATTTATTTGTTTTACGGCGTAGTTCTTTCCTTTCAGTACTTTTTTTCTGTTTCGAAGTTCCGAATCGAAACCGTGGAGAGCGCGGCGGGCTTTGGCTCGTAATTCACTCGGTGCTCCCGGTTTTTCGTAATCCGTTTATAGTCGCGATGGACAAAGGGCTCAGTGGAGCGCGAGTACACGCGGACTCGTGCCGCTTCCTTTCCGCTGTACGAGAACGGTACAGTGGGTAGTTGCGGAAGAATAAAAATATAATAATCTGTACATAGGATGCATGATAAAATTTATATACAAATTTGTGTACAAGTTAAATATATATAAACGGCGAACAAAGTACTGATAGCTGCAACCTTTATTGCTGTTTTGCAGGGTCCGGTCGGGGAGATGGGCGGCGTGAGGCTGCCGCTACAGTCGTTGCATGGATACGGTTCCGTGTTCATGTACTCGGCTTCGACGAGTCCTGGTACAGGCAACGGCCAAGGGGGCGGAGGCGGAGGTGAAGTCACTCTCCGCCTCCGCGAACCCGAGGACATACCCGAGGAGGTTCTCGCGCGCCTCGAGGACACTGCAACTCTCTCGATATCATTGCAAGGCGACGCTGTCCTCAGGCTAGGGACTGCTGGCTCAGGTAAGTCAATCAGAATTATAAACATTTTTAACATCCCAAACAATATCGTTAAAACACCGTTAAGGTGTTAGCTGCCGCCTGAATTTAGGATCGACGCAATCAGCGATAAGTGCTTACGCTCCATCTCGCCCTTAATCAAAAGTTTATACGCATGATCTCTGATGAAGGGATACAAGGATTCGATTTCCAAGATAAGGACGCCCCCGAAGATGGTCCCCACCATCTTCGGGTAGGTTCGGGGTCTCGCCACCTCTCCTCTTCCTCCTGCCTGATGAAGGAAAGCCCAAATTCGTCCCGTTACAATACATTGACATTATTGTTTTTGTTTTCAACGGAAAAGAAACTTCACCTTTGAGAATACAGAACCCAAAAATCGACTATAGAAAATTGAATACTATTTTCCATGTTATTTATGTACTACATTATGACTGGCTCGACGTCGAGAAAAGATTCAGCCGAGTGGTCGGTATCTACTAAATTACGAATATGCATACATCCAGACCAATGGGTAGACTACTGGGTACTATAACGTGATATAGCAAAGTTTCGACGTCCATAAATAATCAGATTATTCGAGTGCTCGCAGGCACGCGCAGCAGGATGACGGAGAGTGAGAGCGAGGCGAAAGAACAGTGAGAGATGAAAATTGGCCCTCGCTCTCGGCAGTCCCCAGAATTTATGATAATGGGGATGATGCCTCGTATTTTTAAGGATGACTATTAATTAAGTGTTCTTTCGAAGCGCGTTCGGTGAAGCTAAGGGGTAAAGACCTCTCCGGCCGTGCTCCGGTTGAGGGGTGGCGTCGTCGGCTCGGGGGATCAGCAGATTAGACGAGATTCACTTGAGCCCCAGGGTGCTCCTGCCTTAGGCAAGGCCGCTCTCCCAGCTCCCACCCAACCTTCCGAGCGTTAATTCTTTCGGGATTTTACGTGCTATTAGGTCAACACTGATAAATCCTTTTTTTCCTCCCTCCGCTAACCTCACCGCACTACTTTTATTCAGATAAACGAAACAAATATTTCGCAAAAAAAATCTCGTTTAATAACCATGCTCGAAGCTCACGTGTCGGACTCGACAGCCCAACATCAAGATATTAAACCACGCGAAAAATAATAGCCGCCTCGGTCGACCGAAAAAATTTTCCGCGTTGTCATTTCCGGTTATGAATTTGGCTCGGGCTACATCTACTATATATACCAGATCTCGTAGCGCATCGACAAGTTCCGTCGTATAGTAAACATGAAAAATTCAGCCTTTTAGTAAA
>JAPYZD010001844.1:0-5000 GCA_030522725.1 Ichneumoninae sp. B BG-2022a
ATTTTTTAAAAATTCTCTAAATTTTTTAAAAATTCTCTAAATTTTTTAAAAATTCTCTAAAGTTTTTAAAAATTCTCTACATTTTTTAAAAATTCTCTACATTTTTTAAAAATTCTCTAAATTTTTAAAAAATTCTCTAAATTTTTGGCACGGTCTGCGTTAAGTTTGCACAACATCTGCAATTTGCGCACCATAAGCATCAACATACGAAATATGTTGGGAAAAAAATTAGTTTTCGTTTTTGTTTCTTTTCTGAAAAATTCTAAATTTTTGTCCATCAGACGTTATCACAAACCGAGTGGTTCTTCTCGTGATACATATAGATTTTTTTTCAGAGAAAGTGCAATTTGATTTCCGACAATTTCTGAATTTCTCTGATAATGTGAGTACCGACGATTTCAGAGAATATACGAGTACTCACTAAAATCTTACACATACTCGTGCGAAGAACTTCATGGAGATGTCGAACTTTCTCTGAAACTTTCTAAAATTTATAAGAGAAAATGTGGAGAAAATTTAACTTTTTACACAAAATAGTTACCCTATATGAAAAAAATAGGAAGCCAAAATCAACGACGTTCATAATTTTTATGAGAAGTGGGCAGGGGTAATTGGGGGTTTTCTTTCGTATCAATTAGAAACATTTAGACACCGAGAAAATGTTGATCTCCGAAGAGTCAACATTTTAGAGAAATTTTCAGAGAAATTTTCAGAGAAATTTCAGAGATTTTCAAGAAAATTTCAGAGAAAATTCAGATAATCTTAGTAAAATTTGCGAAATTTTCCAGGTAATTTCAGAGATTTCCGAGATTTTCAAAAAAAATTTCAGAGAAAATTCGGACACTCTCAGCCAAATTTCAGGAAATTTGCAAAGAAATTTCAGACATTCTCAAAGAAATATGAAAACTTCTAAAAAAAAAAAATATAGGAGATTCTCAGAGAAATTTGAGAGATATTCAGAGGCATACTTTGAATCAGTGCAGGAATGCCTGTATCTATGATTGTACGCACGAACGTGATTAATACATAGGTACTCAATTAATAAACGCAGATATCGTATCGAGGGATACGCGTCGGTTCCTTTGCCGCCGTCGCCCGGACGTCATTCGTACGAGTTGCATACTTGGCGACCAGTCAGTGGATTCGTAAACTCGCTGAGGCGTTTCTTCACCGGCGGCACCGCGGAGATCGAGGACGTCACGTACTGCGGTATTCCGGAGACACACGAGGGTAGGAGGCTGGAAAAGACACGCCTCAAAGTCGTTCCCAGCGGAACGATTAAGATAAATCTCAACGTGGCTCATCAGAGCAAAATATTTACGAAGAATCGGGGCTTTCGACGCGACGCCGTCCAGAGACTCAGCGCTGGGACTCTCATCAACAGTTTGGACAATGTGCTGGAGCAGTTCAAGGCCGCGAGGGAACGTATGCTTCAAGCCAGAGCCATGAACTTGTAATCGTCACTGTATTCGCATGTCACGGCAAAGCCTCGTGAGTATCGACGAACCGAACGATTGTTTCTCTCATTGTTTCGTTTCTTCTTCTATATACGAAAGAGCGAACAGAGCCCGGTCATAACGGAGGTGATTTTTATTTCAACAAAAATAACAATTTACATTGAATTGTTTTTTGATAATAATATTATCGTGTATGCTACACCTGTATGTTTACTGTAGGCGTGGTATGCGCTCGCTCGCTATTAATTGTAATTAATCTTTTTTTCTCTTTGTTCTTCATTGATCATTTGAGTGTTATTTTTATTTTTTTTTTTATTTTCTTTTTTCTCTTTGTAGATAGTAATCGTATAGCATTTTTTATGCAGCTTCTGCCGTTCAATCTCTTCAGTTCGTGTTTCTATGATACAAATTATGTGGAGAGAGAGAGAGGACGAGTACCTCGACAACTTTTATTCAGCCATTGATCGCGCGATGATCGAGGTGGGGAAGGGGGAACAGTGAATTATACGATCGAGTCGTCGATCCTTCGCCAGGCTTTTTTTTCGTTTTTTTTCTTCCTTTTTTCCTTTAGTCGAATAGGTACACTTTTGTTACAGTACAATTACATCACTCTAGTCTAGATTTTATTTATTTTTATTTTTATTTTTTTTTTCATTTGGAGCATTAGCAGTGGACGATACACTCGATCGTTTCTCTCTTACGGCGCTAAGAAACCTCTTAAAAATTACGAACGCATCGTTCGCAGCAACGAAGACCGCTCCAGTTCGTTTTTTTTTCCTTTTGTTCTGTTTTTTGTTTTAATCACTCTCGTTCGTTCGCTCTCTCGATATAATCAGACACCACTTTTACTCTTGGAAGCATTGACAGTTTTTTAAAATTTATTTCAGTAATTCTTTATTTTTAATTTTTTTTTTTTTTTTTTTTAGTATCTTGCGACGCTTTGGGAATTCAGTCGAATCGTCGGGTTCTCAATAGGTACGACTCAATAGCGGCATTTATTTAATTTTAATTTTTTATTTGTTTATTCGTTCTCTTATTTTTAGGTGAACGCTTGGATAACTAGGGGACTTGCACCCACGCCGCATTGGGGAGTTTTGCGAGACATTTCGTTTTACGCATTAACGAACTTATCGACGAGAACAATCCGGAGGGAATAACAAGAGAAATCGGTCCTTTCGTGATGATTCCGTTGATGAGTCATATGTCAAAAAGAGGTGTTTCCTAAGCCGTCCGAGAAGCATCAAGGATTCCAGCGAGCACCGAAGAGATGTTGACCGTGTGTAAATACAAGAAAAAAAAAAAAAAGAAGGTGCACTATACTACGGATCTTCAAAGGCACCGGTCTCTTCGTACTCGATATTCGATATTCACGTTAATCTGTGACAATTGAAAAAGATTTTGTTCGAGGTGTAATAAAAAAAAGAAGCCGTTCGCGATTAAATACTGCAATCCATGCCAATTGCACTAATTAATTTCAATTGAAATTATATTGTTTAAACTGAATAAAAAAGAAAAAAAACGAAAGGAAAAGCCATGGATAACGGTCAGAGGCGAAGTCCATATGAATTGAAGTCACGTTGCGTACAAATATAAAATTAGGCTGTATAAAAAGTTTGTGTATTTCGTGTGAGTGAGTGTGTGTGTGTGTGTGTGTATGTCGTGTAAAACTATGTATGCACGTATGTTTGTGTTCTGCGAAAAAACCAGAGTGTACATTTGTTTACATAGCTAAATTAAATAAAATTCACATCCATTCCATTGATGATTCAATCAACTTGTTCTTCCTTTCTCATTTTTTGTTCTTTTTTTTTCTTGTTCAATTTTTTTTTCCATTTTTTTTCTTTCAATTGTTTGTTTATTCGTGAATAAGAGAAGGTAGTCTCGGGAGAAGTTCCCTAGTCAGTTCGTGGTTCCTACCCTCTAAATGCTAGCTATGGTACTTTATGCTAAGCCTA
Source organism: Ichneumoninae sp. B BG-2022a (assembly GCA_030522725.1). NCBI lineage: Eukaryota > Metazoa > Arthropoda > Insecta > Hymenoptera > Ichneumonidae > Ichneumoninae sp. B BG-2022a. The sequence goes on from JAPYZD010001844.1 coordinate 3,413, forward strand.
GATCTCTTATTATACTATAGTAAACTAGTAATCATATAATTACTTGCTCGTCTTACAAACTAAATACTATGTACTATGTACAGTGCTTAAAGTTACAATTCTCCGACCACTTTACCACAAAAAAAATAATTAAAAATGAGGAAAAAAATAAAGATTAATAGACGTAAACGATCATTTATGGTTTGTTTTTTTTCACAAAACGGTACGTTTTGTGAACACGTGTTCGTCGCACTCGCACCTCTTCTAAAGTTTCATTTCTCTCGCTCTCTCTTTCTCTCTCTCTCTCTCTCTCCCTCTCTCTCTCTCTCTCTCTGAATCTCCCTTATTGTTATGTACGCGGGCGTATATCTCACACTGGTACTCACTTAACGCATTCGAGATAAAAACACGCACACCTTTAACGCCGTATTATCGTTTAACGATTATATTCATGATATATACAAAAAAAAAAAAAATTGTCTCTTCGGTGACTGACGGGGCCCCACAGTCAGTGGACTCGGCTCAAGCGCGGTGACAGCGATTCGCTGTTCTCTCGCGATCGTGCTGCCTCTTGCCCGCGGTCGGGCCACGAGAGCCCGCGCGCTCTTCATATTCTTCAATGAAAATCAATGAGTGATCCAGGACGTAGTACCTTCATGGTTCTACGTGAAGATTTTTTCTTTTGTTATTTAGTTATTTTTAATCGTAGTAGCCTTTGCGCGGCCAACGCTCTTTCTCTATACTCGCGTACGAAAAAAAAAATCACGTTTCGAAAAATTTGTTCATCATAAGGAATGATCGAGGAAACCGTTCGGGCCCGCGGATGTGTGTATCTTGTTCGGCGTTGCTTTTTGGAAAAAAAAAAGAAGACAGCAATATACGTGCACTTTTTTCCTCATCGGACCTGACCGGGCGACGACTGGAATGCGTTACAGGATATAAACTCTCTCTCCATCTCTCTCTCTCTCGCTTTCATCCTGCCAACAAACATCTAAAACTTATCGTGTTTTTTTTTCAAGAGAGGTACGTAGTCACTGACTATAGAGTATGACAAAAAGAGGGAAAAAAGCGGTAAATTGTCTCCCGGTAAAATCGAACCGCGTGCGTACAGCGGAGACTCCCACACCGCCGACGAGTCGAATCTTCGTCCTCCCGGGGACCGAAGAGGCTTCGACTAAGAATTACGGGAGCATCATGGCTCGTGGGTTTCTGGGGACAGAGACGTTATTTTTTTTAAGAAGAAAAAGTAACGCGGCTTTCTTTTTCTAGCCCTTCGCGTAAAAATTGCATCATTCCACTCTCGTCGTTGACGGACAAGAAAATTCGATCGTTCGACGAGGTGTCGTCACATTAGTCAGTTCGCGCTTTGCCATAGCGCGTTCGGACGAGCGATCGCTTCAGTCCTCGTCGGAGAGAGGCTCGTACTGCGCTGACAGCAGCGGCGCCGGTTCCGCCTGCATCTGTTCGGCCTTGTTCACCGATGCCGAGACGGAGGTCGGAGGCGGAGGTGCGGGCGGTGGTCCGGTGTGCACGCCGAGCGCGCTGAACGGATAAAAATTCGTCGGCGCCGGGGTCGGTGGCTGCTGCGACGGATTCGGATTCTCGTCGA